>JAUCBJ010007426.1:0-217777 GCA_032718475.1 Nemertoderma westbladi
TTAGGCCAAACCAACGTGATGAGATTATGTCGCAAATCCAAAACTTGGAGATTGGCAGGTAATCTGTCTACATCAGGGAGTCTGGTGAGAACATTGTACGATAAATCGACGCTAGTAAAAAGATAGAATAAAATAGTTAGTGGAAACTAAATTCTAGTACTTGGTGTTACAAACTCTAGCAAAAGTTACAACAACAACTGTTGATCTTGATACACGTTTTTAGGCCTACCATATTTGGTGCGGTAACATAAGCAAGTGTGTGCGTGTGTGTGTATAGAATGGAATTAATCCGATTCCACAAAATACAAATCAGGGTCTCACTTAATTCTATTGATATTGCTGTTTTTTTAGTCTTTCAATTTACTGCTATTCATTATTTAGAAGATGATCGTATTACCTAGATAGATGAGTCATGTTGTTAACCCACGAGTATGGGAACGCGGATATCTTATTCGCCGCGATGTTGACAGTGCTGAGTCGCCAAAGACTCGTCTCCAGAATTCGACTCCAGGGGTTGGCGCATGTTTGCTGGTTGTTGAATATATTGTTGATGCTGATGTGATGCAACTTGGGACTCACTCCCGAAAACGAGGCGTCGCTGGCGTCGCACAGACCTGTGTTGTTATCGAGATTGAGTCGTTGGAGGACCGGTAGGTTGGCGAATGCGCCATCCTCGATCGATAGAATCCCGCAGTTGCTGAGCTCGAGTTCCGTTAGACTCCACATCATTGGGAATGAGTTTCGCGACAGTTTCTTGATGTTGCAGCCCCGTAGAGTGAGTCGGAATGTGTCTGGGGGGATCCGAGGGGGAATGATATAGTAGGGGTCGGTGTCGCATAGAACACTGTGTTCGGTGGAGTCGCACTCACAGTATCTAGGGCAACACTCGACAAGGGGAATAAGTAAAATCAGTTGAAAGAAAATGTTCATAATTATTGAATTTCACTTTCGTAATTTATTGTTTTTTTATTAAAATTAATTACTTTTTTAATTTAATATTACCTATCATATACCAGACAAGTGATACAATTTCTGCAGTTTACTTAAACTTTGTAAATGTTTATGAATTCCTGTCATTGCCATGTTTTTGTCGGTGTTCTGTTGCTGCACCTGCCTGCTAATTAGTTGCTTTTTTGAGGAACAACAAATGAAACACCTGCCACAATTCAATCTCGATAATTGCCTTGGAATTGATTACATTCCAATAATAGTCTTGTGGCGGTATAATCGTTTGATTTACAATAGGGCTGTGACGAATAAATGCACGGAGCTCAGATTAAATTCTAAATTAAACAATAAAAATAAAAATTTATAATATATTTTGTAACTATTAAAATTTAGACGCCCACTTTTAGCTCTAAAGGTTCACTTTCGCAAAGAATGGGAATTTCGCCCCCCTCACCGAAACCCCATCCTCCTCTCTATAACTTCTCGAACACAATTGACTTAATTCCCCCGCCAAACCCCCCTCCTCCATCTATTATTTGTATTTTTTTTATGAACTGTCCAATAAGACGGAAAGAGTTAACTCTTTAAGTTTGTACTACTCTTTTTGTTTTTTTTTTATGAACAGAAGTGGAAAGTGTTGGTTACAGGCAGGTGAAAGTACTACAACTACATTCTTCATACAAACTGTACTTTCTTATTAATACTTAGTTACTTATCACTAGCAAATTAATTCAATATTACATGTTACTTATCAGCTTCTTGACTGATGCCCTTTTTTAGCACCTTTTGCTTAGTTCTCACTAGCCGCCACACTTAGTATGTTTAGATATCAAAAAATACATTCAAAAAATACATTCAACATCACATAAAATGATAATTCGATATAATTATTAAACAATTTTGTTATTGTTCCACCTCATTGAACTGTTCAGCACAGTAGAGGACACTGTTCCCTTCAAGTACACCATCAAGTATCATCATCATCATCATTGTCGAAATCTTTGGTTGCCATGTCATCCAGTCGTTTTATTATTCTATCGGATAGCCCCTTAAACTGAGGCACATTTTCAGAATTATCATCTGAGACAATTTTTTTTCTGTGCTGTAATTCTTTCTTTAAACCAAATGAAATTGTATCGAATTCGTCCTGGGCAACTTTTTTTCTCTCCTTTCTCTCCTCCATTTTTCTTTGGAATGCCGCGGCCTTTTCTTTCCTTCTGTTACTTTCCTCAAGTTTTTTCTTTCGTTCTAATTCATCCTTATCTTCTATTTCTAATTCAAATTCTTCATCAATTATTTCTACCTCCTTCAATTGGCTCTCTAATTCGTCCTCCGCTTGCATTGGATTTGGAATAATTTCCTTAATAGATTCGGCAGTTTCTTGCATGTCAATAGTTTCAACTGCACTACAAATATCAATTAACGCAGACCCATCAACATAGAGAGGTGTTTCCAAAGAGACACAAGTTGTGGCCTCCACTATAACTCCCATTTCATCATGGTCTATTTGTTCAGATTGTTCATTTTCTTGATTGTCATCATTTGCTTCGACTGCTTTTTTACCTTCCTCGGCAATATCTTCCTTTTCTTCCATTCTCTCAACCCCCACAACGTCTTCATCAATACTAATAATATTATCTTCATTTTGCTGTAAATAAAATTGGTAAAATATTTTTTATTCAATAAAATTGGTTAAATATTTTTATAAAAGTTGTTACTCGCTGCGCTTTGAAAGTTACTGGGGATTTTATTTTGTAACGTGTTGAAATGCTGTTGTTCGTGTTAAAACTTATGAGATATTTGAACTCGAATAAACCTGATTAATAAAACATTTGGGACAATGAAGTATGTTGCGGGGTATCACATGTAACAGTTATAGCAAACAGAAAATTAATTATATTTACCTGAGTGTCTGCCATAATTTCGACTCCGTTAGTTTGATCTGCGGTATCTTTCGTAGCAATAACTTCTACAACATCAGCATATAGTTTACCCATAGCATCCAGGTGATTTATTCGACTGAGTGAGTCGGATATGGTGGTTGCTCTAGTAACCAACCCGGTGGTCTTCCAATCATAGTCACAAGAGGATGTTTGAAACTTATTTATCTTAGACTCCAAATTGAACTGTCCATTCATTATTACAGCAACTTCATCATCATTATGTAAATCAACGTCTATATTTTTACTCGGTAAAGTGATTTTAGTGTTCTCTCTTATAATGACAGGTTTCTTTAGATTCGTTGTTGGTGATTTTCTGTTGGAAATCAGAGACGATGTACGAGGCTCGAGATTGAAAACATCGGCACCGTATTCTCGAGTTTCAGGTGGGATTACTGGAATTTCAATTTTCCAACCAACTAACTTTTCTTCGTCTTCCATAGAGTCTTTCTTTCTCTTTTCCGTTATAATTTTCTTAACAAGACGATTAATAACTTCTTCTAATTGATCCTTCACAGCAGTTAGCGTTTTGTACGTGGGACTGTCGCTCCGGCTATGATAACCGTGCCTCGATGGATATATAGTCACATCCTGGGTTGCGGGTTCCCTATTGGAACGTTTTAAAGTTAAATCGATTAGTCTGGATTGCCAATGGCTCTTAGTATCCTTCCTATTGTAATTAATTCCACTAATTGATAATCGATCAACCGTAGTACTAGATCTAACCAACCTCGCTGATATCGGTTTGGATATATCCGATTGAAACCTGACACATTTATCTTCAGATCGCGAAGACATTCTAAAAGAACTCACTGCTTTTTTCCCAGATTTGCATATCTGTATTTCTGTTGAAGGGCGAATAGCTACTGAACCAATACGGGGGCAATTATTATTGTCTCTCATACTAATATCGGGCAAATTGAGGGACCCCAATAACCTACAGCCAGGCAACTTGGGGTTCTTTATGGTTGTCTCGTCTAGTGCAGACATCTGTAACTTCGGAATGTCATTGGAGAGCCGACCCCAATGTAACTGGGTCTTATAGCGTCTCTGTTCCATTCAGGGATTCCAACAGAAATCGTCTTTAATTTAAGTGGTAAATGTGTTTGAATTAGCAAATGCAACCATAAAATTTAATATTAATATATATAATTATTTATAGGGTAACTTACATAAAAGTAACAAGTAAATAGAACTGGAGATAACTGGGTAACGTCAGTAAGAATTGCAAGATAGAGCTAAAGATTAACTGCAAAACAAATAAGATACTTTGTGTTTTATAAGAGTATCGCGCCTGCCAAGTTTCATCAATTTCCGGTAGATTAGGTATAACCGATATATTCGCGCCTGCGTTTTAATTAAATGACAGGTTGGAGACATTGAGGCGACCCACTGAGGCCTGGCAAATATACCAATACGGTAAACGGGTAATGACAATCAATGAATTTGGTTCGCATTGAAGCACACATGGTGAGTGTTTGTTAACATTTTTGGCACAATGGTGTAATAAAATGGATGCATTGTAATTTATCGCATCTAAATATCATCTTATCGTGTTTTTCTTGCGGATTATCTAAGTCAAGTATCAATAGCAATTAGTTCTTGCATAATGAACATAAATAATCAATGTGGATAATGGATAGTATGATATAACTATCTGAATACTTTAGCGGAAACTTTCAATTCAGACCATGAGGCCGCCATAGCACAAGATTATGCACTGGCTGGTCCTCACGGGAAAGTAATGTCCTGCAAAGCGGCGGCGATTCCGTTCAAGTGTCAAGCCACGGGAGACGAGTGAAACACCTCCAAGATTGTATAGAGTCTCTTTCTCCATCACAACTCCTGTGTTGTAGGCTTCTAAAAGAGATACATCTCGATTCATAATTGCTTGACATTTAACATATTCTTAAGCTATAGTCACTACGGTTGAACATTGTTAAATAAATAACAATTTATGCATGCGATGTGAACCTCTTTACTTTAGATCTTTACTACATAATATTATTAATATCGATTATATCCATTGTGTGTTTGCCCCGGTTACTTTTTTCAAATAAAATATTAATAATTAAAAATAAAAAAAAGATAACTTCTTTTTCTAATTTTAAATATCTATTCTAGAACCGTAAATATTAAGTTCTAGAGAATTTCTTATATCATAATAAGCGCAGATTATAAGCGCAGACTAAGTCTCACCTTGGCCACAATAAGGCGGTGATCACTGGAGAAGGGTCGTAGTGTAAATGCATTACAGTCTTGTATAGAGCTCCTGTATCTCCTCGAAGCAGAATATGGTCTATCTGGGACTTGTGACCACTGGGTCCACTATGAGTCCATAGCTTTCCAGTTCGTTTCTTGAACTGGGTTCCAGCCGAAAACAATCCATTTCCAGAAATAAAATCCTGAAGATGGACGGAATTTCGGTTAACACTATCGCTATAGACCCAGGGCCAGAGTAATGTGGATAATTGATGTAGACTTGCATTAAAGTTTCTCAGGAATGTTAAGGCTCAGGAATGTGGTAGAAATTTTCCACCTCCTCTACAGGGGCAACAATAGTTGTAGAATAGTACACAATCAGAACCAGGAATCTTCTTAACCGGCTTCCTGAACGGATGATGCGGTTAGAGATTTGGTCTATTTTGACCAATGCTGCATGTGCAGTTGGATTCACCATTGCCACTATCATCTGCTGATGCGAGGGCGAGTCGCCAACCCCCCCCCCCCCCCCCACCATGTACTTAATCAGCACCTCATCAGTCTATCCAGTCCGCATTCGGTGCTCTTGAACACCCACTGCGCTATGAGAAAGCTTATCTGCTAAGGAAGTCAGCTCACCTTGTCGTATTAAGGACCCGAGTGTTATAGGGTGTAAACTGAGGGTTGTCTAGTGACTTGCCTCAGGTTCAACAATGGCTTGGTTGGTCGGGGAGGAACATGAGAGTAGCCTACAACTCCAGAATCCCTCTCCCCCTCATAATCTGGCCTCACTGGTGACCCAGGGTTTGGGACAGGAAGGTCATCAGGAAAGGGACTTACAGAATTGTTGGCTGCTCTCTCTCCAGTTGGGGGTGAGATAGGCAGCCGGTCAGGAGAAAAGTGACTCCTGAGGGGCATTCCACTGGCATCTAGTAGCCGGACCTCGGCATTAATGTAATCCATAGTGGCGGTTGGAGGGGCTTTTTTGCCGAGTGAGCTCTCGGGGCAAATACCGCACCCTGGTTTGCCATTCCACTGGGTGGGTGTCACAGTTGAGTTAGTTATGGAGCCCATCACCCATACCTACTCTAAAGCACATGACCCACGATTGGCTATGCTGCTTATCTGCTGGGTCATGCCCTGTACCCCTGCTGCCAGGTACAGGAATTGAATTTAATAATTAAAAAAAAATCCTTGTTCTAATTATAAATATGTATTTTAGAACATTAAATATTAAGTTCTCGAGAATTTCTTATATTATAATCATAATAAGAGTAGATGATATTTTATAACATTAATAAGGCGATTAATAAGGCGAAATTAAAGGGATATGGAGGTCGTATGGGGGTTGCACTGTACATGTACAAGTCACAGAAATGCGCTTTTACTCCATCGAGGAAATCCTGCCAAGTACCTAACTGATCTAGACTTTGCTGATGACTTAGGAGTACTCTCAGCGGAGCCCAACGGCTCCTCAGCTCATTAGAACATGCTGCTTCTAGTGTTGGTCTTTCTATTAACTCCAACAAAAGACCAAAATTTTGACAGTTAACTTTGAAAGTCCTCAGTAAGTCTCTGATCGGATGAGCATAAGCTCAAAGGATGGTATGATTGAGCATGTGGACGATTTCTTTTACCTGGGATCATGGATCCGGAAGTCAGGTGAGGACCTTCGAATACCTAAGGGAAAGGCATGGGTAGCCTTGAATATGCTTTCCAGGATTTGGAAGTTACAGAGAATTAATCGGAAACATACATAAGAAGAATACATACTGTAGTTTCGTGCTGGAGCAGCGGGTCAAATTGGCGTTACGTAACTTGTGGACGTCATGCAACGTTAAGCTATCGTGCGGGTCGGAAATCCAATAATTTTATTGCCGACGTCATAAGATAGAAGTTAAATATTACATTTAGGCGCTGTTTTATAGATAACAGTTTATCTGGAGAAAGTACGGCGAACAATCGATTTAAACATAGAATCTTGTAAGTTGCTTTATATGCTCGTTGTTAATACAGTGTCACATACAGTAGACTGTCTTTGTATGAAAGTTTATACAAGCAGCAGCGTAAAATATAAATTACAAGTAGCTCAGATAAATTTCGTTAATACGTTTGCCAATACGAAAGTTTCATAAATCAGTGTTCCTGTTCACGAGTTACAATTCACATGACATGTGAGAAAGATTTCCACATTATTTCAGACCTTCGTCCTGGTCATACAGCGGCGATCTGTATCGCCGATCTAGGCCCTTATTATTAATTTTTTACTTATTAAAATCCTTTCGAATCTTGAGTAAGTAGGTAGAGAAAGACCCCCCCCCCCCCCCCCCCCCCTCCATAGCATTAACGTGAGTACAGATAGGCTATACTAGTTCTGCTATTGCCCGACTGTACTTGCATTCAATATTAAGTACAATACAATTTAATCCAACAATTTAATTGTTCGCGTAAAATTATGAAAGAAATCACCATTAAAGTTAAAAGTTTAAAGTCATTCGGAACTTCGTAGGATAATAAACAACTAATGTCTGTTGCCTTTTGGCCCATACAAACCTAGTCCTCTATAAAGTACAGTTTTTGGTTGTAGACAAAGGTCCAACCCACACACCCAGGACGAAGGTCCAAATGGGACGAAGGTCCGAAAAAAAGCGACCCAGACGGCCTCATTCGGACAGGGGCAAAATTTAATATTAAGTTAAGAACAATTATGTTTCAGATGAGTACAGTATACTGTATTTATTTTTAAAAGTATTTAAATACTGATACTGACTATATTTATCATATCTCTTTTCATTTAAAAGTAAAAGTAATAAATTTTTTTAAATTGTGATAGTATTTTTTTTAATATGAAACAGGCGGAAGATGAATAAACTATAAAACAAAATACAGTACAAACTAATAAAACAATTAAAATTAAATTTAAAAACAGGTGATACATAAACATATTACAGTTAAATTTTATTTTGTATAGTAATCGATTAAAAATAGGTTAATTAATTAATTAAATAATTAAAATAGTAAAATATATTTGCCGCAAAGATATACAATTAGTATAAGTAGGCCTACAGTATTATTATTAACAACACAGTTACATACTAAATACTATTCAGTGATACGCCCGCGCATAACACAGCCATGTGAAAATAATACTTATAAAATTATTGCATTGTGTAATTATTATTATTAGAGGGAAGTCCTATTGTATACGTTCATTGGTATACCCTAGAGCCATCGAGTCAGACAACCAATAGAATCAACTCATCTTCAATATACTGTACTAGGCCTACAGTATGTGTCTCCTTGTCTCTGCCACTTACGAACCGGATACACACCATGTTAAATAAATACATGTTCTGGAATAAATATTTACGACATTGGCTGCCACTCCAGTTTGACTACTAAGGGTCCTCCAATATTGTTTCACTGGCATTCTTAACATTGTACCAGTTACAATACATGTTAGTATTATTAATAATATATTATATACACCCCCGCGCGGGGTAAATTTGTGTACAGTAAACATATATTATAGTAAACATATATGTTAGCATTATTGGCCACGTGAAAGCGCTGCCCGATCATGGGGCTTCCCAAATCCCCAGCCGGCTATGCCAGTTGCCAGACAGCAAATAGAATCAACTGACATTCACTTTACTATGTTTCTATTTGTTTCTGCCACTATTAGCTTACTGATTCTGATTCACCCCATGTTAAATAAATAGATGTTCTGGAATGAATATTTACAATATGGGCTATAATGGCCTGTTTACACATGGCAACTTTTTAAAGCATCTTTATCAGTGACTTGTACAGCAACTCAGTTTGGCGATCTGTAAAAAAAGTTGAAGTTCTACGGCAACTTAAGGAATTCGCGAGGGTGAATTAAAGTGGGATAGTCAAATTCAATTTTGTAAAGAATTTCATGGTTGTTTATTGTTTACTCCCATTGGAATTTTATTCTTCGATGCCATTGGTTGTGTGTTTATAGTATTGTATAGTTTCTAGTAAATACGATTATCATAAAGGAGATTTGCTTTAAGAAATCTGTTTTTAATTGATCTAAACGTAATTAAGTTAAATGCATTCCATCCCTCTATACTTCCAGCTCCATCATTCCTTGGCATACTTGGCAAGTTTATAATAACCATATCAAATAAGGTTATAATAACCATATCAATAAGGTTATAATAACCATATCAAACAAGGTTATAATAACCATATCAATAAGGTTATAATAACCATATCAAATAAGGTTATAATAACCATATCAATAAGGTTATAATAACCATATCAAACAAGGTTATAATAACCATATCAAACAAGGTTATAATAACCATATCAATAAGGTTATAATAACCATATCAAACAAGGTTATAATAACCATATCAAATAAGGTTATAATAACCATATCAAATAAGGTTATAATAACCATATCAAATAAGGTTATATAATAACCATATCAAATAAGGTTATATAATAACCATATCAAATAAGGTTATATAATAACCATATCAAATAAGGTTATATAATAACCATATCAAATAAGGTTATAATAACCATATCAATAAGGTTATAATAACCATATCAAACAAGGTTATAATAACCATATCAATAAGGTTATAATAACCATATCAATAAGGTTATAATAACCATATCAAACAAGGTTATAATAACCATATCAAATAAGGTTATAATAACCATATCAATAAGGTTATAATAACCATATTAAACAAGGTTATAATAACCATATCAATAAGGTTATAATAACCATATCAAATAAGGTTATAATAACCATATCAAATAAGGTTATAATAACCATATCAATAAGGTTATAATAACCATATCAAACAAGGTTATAATAACCATATCAAACAAGGTTATAATAACCATATCAATAAGGTTATAATAACCATATCAAACAAGGTTATAATAACCATATCAAATAAGGTTATAATAACCATATCAAATAAGGTTATAATAACCATATCAAATAAGGTTGTATAATAACCATATCAAATAAGGTTATATAATAACCATATCAAATAAGGTTATATAATAACCATATCAAATAAGGTTATATAATAACCATATCAAATAAGGTTATATAATAACCATATCAAATAAGGTTATATAATAACCATATCAAATAAGGTTATATAATAACCATATCAAATAAGGTTATATAATAACCATATCAAATAAGGTTATATAATAACCATATCAAATAAGGTTATATAATAACCATATCAAATAAGGTTATATAATAACCATATCAAATAAGGTTATATAATAACCATATCAAATAAGGTTATAATAACCATATCAATAAGGTTATAATAACCATATCAAACAAGGTTATAATAACCATATCAATAAGGTTATAATAACCATATCAATAAGGTTATAATAACCATATCAAACAAGGTTATAATAACCATATCAAATAAGGTTATAATAACCATATCAATAAGGTTATAATAACCATATCAAACAAGGTTATAATAACCATATCAATAAGGTTATAATAACCATATCAAATAAGGTTATAATAACCATATCAAATAAGGTTATAATAACCATATCAAATAAGGTTATATAATAACCATATCAAATAAGGTTATATAATAACCATATCAAATAAGGTTATATAATAACCATATCAAATAAGGTTATATAATAACCATATCAAATAAGGTTATATAATAACCATATCAAATAAGGTTATATAATAACCATATCAAATAAGGTTATATAATAACCATATCAAATAAGGTTATATAATAACCATATCAAATAAGGTTATATAATAACCATATCAAATAAGGTTATATAATAACCATATCAAATAAGGTTATATAATAACCATATCAAATAAGGTTATATAATAACCATATCAAATAAGGTTATATAATAACCATATCAAATAAGGTTATATAATAACCGTATCAAATAAGGTTATATAATAACCATATCAAATAAGGTTATATAATAACCATATCAAATAAGGTTATATAATAACCATATCAAATAAGGTTATATAATAACCATATCAAATAAGGTTATATAATAACCATATCAAATAAGGTTATAATAACCATATCAAATAAGGTTATAATAACCATATCAAATAAGGTTATAATAACCATATCAAATAAGGTTATATAATAACCATATCAAATAAGGTTATATAATAACCATATCAAATAAGGTTATATAATAACCATATCAAATAAGGTTATATAATAACCATATCAAATAAGGTTATATAATAACCATATCAAATAAGGTTATATAATAACCATATCAAATAAGGTATCGGCATATCATACCATATCGGCATGCTGCATTGCAGCTGCATTTTTAAGAATGCTGTGCCGGCTTGTCAACAAAATTGCACCGCCACAACTCCCTATCACCCATGACATTTGCTAGATCATCCGCATCTTTAAGGCCAGTGTCCTTTAAGATGCGTCTCAAGAAAGTCATGGGCTGTCCACCATGCTTATTCATTCCATGAGGCTGCCAAAGTACAAGATTATGCACTGGCTGGTCCTCACGGCGAAAGCAATGTCCTGCAAAGCGGAGGCGATTTTGTTCTAGTGTCAAGCTTGGGGGAACCAATGAGACACCTCCAATGTTATATAGTGTCTGGTTGGAGATGTGTGCATTGTACTTGACACAATGAACCCGGCGTAGCATTCTTGTGAATGTGCCATCCAGAGATTTGGTGTCCTCAGCAGTTAGAGCCCAGCATGGACTCCCGTAGAGGAGTACTGGAACTACTGCTGCTCTAAATAATCGGACCTTAAGTTTCCGATTAATTCTCGGTGACTTCCAAATCCTGGAAAGCCTATTCAAGGCTGCCCATGCCTTTCCCTTACGAATTCGAAGGTCCTCACCTGACTTCCGGATCCATGATCCCAGGTAACAGAAGTCGTCCACATGCTCAAGCATACCATCATTTGAGCTTATGCTCATCCGATCAGAGACTTGCTGAGGACTTTCAAAGTTAACTGTCAGAATTTTGGTCTTTCTGGAGTTAATAAAAAGACCAACACTAGAAGCAGCATGTTCTAATGAGCTGAGGAGCCGTTGGGCTCCCTCTAATGATTCTGATAGTACTCCTAAGTCATCAGCAAAGTCTAGATCAGTTAGGTACTTGGCAGGATTTCCTCGACTTCTGGACCCAGTAGGTGGAGTTATCATCACATCATGATTATAATGATCTAAGGACATGCGTAGAACATTGTCAACCACAATAATGAACAAGAATGGTGCAAGTGTGTCTCCTTGGAGGACGCCCCATAACACTTCAAATGGTTCTGTGTCACCGTCAACAGTAGACACAAATGTTGTCGAACCATCGTATACTGATCTGATTGCTGCAATAATTTCATCAGGAATCCCATATAATGAAAGTATGCTGAACATACGTGAGCGAGAGACTGAATCAAAGGACTTGAAGAAGTCAACAAAGATAACAGCCAGATGCCTGTCTTTCTTTTTTGATAACTCTTCAATTATCCTTCTAAGTGCCAAAATGGGCTCCATGGTCCCACGACCTTTACGGAACCCATTCTGATTTCCACGGAGCAGCCTCTCAATGGGATCCCTGATGCGATTTAATAGAATCCTATTGTATAGCTTTGCAGCAATCGAGATCAATGAGATTCCCCGAAAAGAACCATAGAGTGTTAGGTTGCCCTAGTAGGAACTGGCACCAACTTAATTGTTTTCATTTATTGTGGGACTCTTGTTGTTCGGTACATGTCTACTATGATGGGATAGATGAGCTTTAAACACTCAGGTATTTTAAAGACCTCAGGGGGAACACCATCTACTCCACTGGCACGATTGGACTTAATGCTCTTTGCAGCAGCCTTCACTTCTGCAAAGGAGATATCGCCAATGGGAATATCTGGGAGTACAGACTCAGACACTTTTACTTCTATAAAGTTATCAGGCAATACCCTGTCATTATTGAGGAGCTTTTCAAAGTGGGCTTTCCAACCATTGAGGCGATCGGCTGGTGATTCAGCCTTAACCTTGGTGGTTGGTTGGCTTTTCCGCCCAGTAAGCAGATTGATCGATTTCCATGCCTGGGATGATTGCCTGCTGTCGTCAGCATCATTGATGGCATCAACCTGTTGGTTTATTAGCTCCTGTAGATTAGCAGAGTACTGCCTGTTCAGGGACCTAGATTATTATTATTATTATTCTTCTTTTCGTACATTATAACGTGGGCAAACACATATAAGTACAGCAAAACCAAGTAAATAGCACAGGTACAGTAGAGCGTACATACAAAGTGATAATAGTGCATAATATATAAATTTAGCTACATTTAAATTTCACGTGAACGAAAGATAGGCACAATAATTACAGCAAGACTTAATATAAACCGCACAGAACGTAACAAAACAGAAAAAGAAAAAAGAAAAAGAGAAAAAAGAAAGTATAACAAATAAGCTATAGTCCTTTAAGTGGAAGAAATATAATTCAAAATATCTCTAAGCTCATCATGCGTAAAACCAGGTATATTAGTTACACCTACAATTGAGTTTACGATTTCTCTGCAGCTATTAACTCTCCACTCCTCACCCGGCGGAGTGCGTACATATGATAGTTTATTGTCTACAGTACGGGTGGACAACAAAGATAAATCCGACACCCCGCACTCATTACCAATCTGACGTAAATTACTTCCGCTAGTACTCCTACAATCAAATAGCATTAAGTTAGCTAGGAATCTAATACACATCCTATCAGCATTAAAAATAGACCTACAATAACCAACAAAATTTTTGCATAAAATAACCCATGGATGTATAAATCCTACAATTTCTTGTACATTATACCTATGAGCATTATAAGGCAACTGCCATATAATCCTAACGTTAATGTTCCAGCTGGTTAAGATTCTAGAACATTCATCGGACCATAAATTCCATGCATTGCTACCATAAAAACACATAGTGTATAACTTTTGTAGATATGTTAGATTACCAGGGTGCGAGAAGCCAAACTCTTGCCTAATGTTATTGAGTTTCCCAATAAACTGGCCGCGTTTACGTAGAATGTCCTTGGCTAAAGTGCATTTAAAGTCAAGTGTAATACCTAAGTGAACAGCTTCTCTTGCCCACGGGAGAAGAATTGTACCTACTCTAATCCTAGCACCGGGTGGACTCCACTTAAAATTAAATGGTATACACTTACATTTGCATTTATCCTGATCAACATTTGTACTTAATCGCAAGTTATATTTAGCACAAAAAATTTGACATAAATCGACCATATATTGCAATCCAACCACAGATGGGCACAATAACAGTACATCATCGGCGTATGCCAAAACACCAAAATAATAATTCCCTATAAAACAACCTACTTTGGAGTCACGTAGAGATTTAATTAGAATATTTAACACCAGAGCAAACAATGTCGGCGAGCAAACAGAACCCTGTCTGACCCCATTAGAAATTAAAAAATTAAAAGAGCTGCAATTCAACCATTTTACTGCACAAACTTGGTTTCTGTATATAAAAATGAGGCACCTTAAATATAAAACTGAAAAACCCTTTTTTAATAGTTCAAGGAACAGCTTTGGCCATTCAACAAGGTCGAACGCTTTTGTAAAATCTAACAAACAACCAAATACGGGCGATGAGTGTCTCATATAGTAATTGATTACTTCCGAAGCCGACCAGCTGCACATTACAGTACTAGAATTTGGACGGAACCCAAATTGTAAGTCATCAAAACATAACTTATCGCCTTCACTTAATAATAATACCCATTCAAAAATTTTCAGAATCAAAGAAGATATTGCAATTGCACGGTAATTCTTATCATCAGATATATCGCCTAATTTATTTTTAAAAGACACTTTGACACCAATCCATGCGAAAGAAAAGAGTTAAATAATATAGATAAATGATGTTCTAGAATATGGCCACCATTAATTAAAGACCCTGAGTCAAAACTATAACTGACATCTGATTTGGCGTTTTTTAAACGCAACAATGCCTCATGTATTATACGAGGCGACAATACCTCTCGATAACCTGCACAATTTGTACCCGATACATTATTGTTACCAATTAGGTTTCTAATTCTACAATTTATATCATTTTCGATATCATCAACACTTGTGTCACCGCTATAATTCTGATTGTACAATTCCTTGTAAATTTTGGCGAAGTTATTCGCAATGTCACTTGGGTTGTTAACACCGTTTATTGATTCGCTAAGTACCTGTTGGTTACCGCGAAATTTTTTGATTTCATCAAAAAGGTTATCATTTCCGTTTAAGCACGCCTGTAAAATTCTATCGCGTTTGATGATATCTTGAGATTTCTTCAACCTACGAACTGCAAAATGATATTGTGCACGAGAAGTGCGACGCATATGAAATAAATAACTACCTGCACCAGTAGGTTTACCTGCAGCGCTCCACATATCGTGCCAAAACATCGAATTCGATTTAAAATCTTTTACTTGTTCATTCCAACCAGGTATTATACCTTTATTACCTTGACGTTGATTTGTACCTTTCGTATTTGGCAGGCTAGACGCCGCATTATCAATTGCTTCTAAAATTTCCAAAACGTATTTTTCAATCATTAAACGATGTTCAGGCTTAGTACATAATAAATCATTACACATATAGCACTGATTTTCCAATAAAATATCATTTAGGGATCTTTCCAACTCGGAATGAAAAATATTTTTTTGCTCGGTACTAGCTTTGCCATAGCAATGCTTAATGGGTGGTTGAACTGCGGTCCCAACTGCATTAATACTATCAATGTTAAACTTCAAATAAATGGGACTGTGGTTGGAGAGATTTTCCCCTGAATGTATTACATCGGCCTCTATACAAGCACTTACAATAGAATGACTGGCTATAAAGTGATCGATAGTGGAGCGTTGAATTATATTATCAGACAAAAATTCGTAAGTATAGTCAATCGGAAATATATTCCATAAACAATGTAATAACATATCATCTAGAAATTCCTTCATATTACGCACATGTAATGAGTTTCGAAAAAAGTCTGCATTTAAATCACCAACCAATAGAATATTACTGCACTGAGACATCTGTATAATGTCTTTAATATCATTCAACAAAGTTAAATATTCGTCTGAGAGTGTGGCACTGTGCTGATTGTCTACCGGAAAATACGAATTAATTAATAACAGTTTCCTACCTGGCAAATTTAAAGAAATCGCCTGCAACCTTCTATTATTAGTTTTTATTACAGATACATATTTAGTAATTGATTTCTTCCATAATATGCAAAGTCCACTGCTAGGTCTCCCGCGGGTGACTTCATCATTAATGTAAGTCGCTGGTACAACACTATTATCGCAGTTCGGAAATATTTTTTTAAATTTATAACAATTACCAGATAATAGAAAATGCTCCTGTAGGCACACAACATTAGAGCCCAATAATAGGGTATTTATAAAATCAACCTTAGCCAATCCCAAACCGGTTGGGTTATACGAGGCTACACAAAAAAGTTCAATACTGTTAGGTAAGTTACTTTGTGACGCCATTGTTATTTATTACCGTATATTACGTATATACCGTACGTTGTTACCGTATATTAAGCTGATGTACTTATTGCATAGATTGTCCCATAGTGGAGTTGTTTCGAACCTGCCCGGAACCACCCCGACCGAAACTTCCAGTCTGCCTGGGTCGGTAGTCCCACTCGCGTACATAAACTCCGGTAGGCCATGTGGACACACTGAAAGCAACGTCCAACTGGTTGGTATTGACCGAAACCCGGAAGCTCGCTGCTCTCGAATCTTGAACCGATACTTTTTTAACACCTGAGATCGGAACTTTAACATTCTGTTTGGATAGACACTTGACAATATCGGCTTCTGTTGTCATTGGATGACACCGAAACACGAACATCTCCGTTGGGGCCGCACACAACCCACCCTCGGTTTCTCCCTCAGTCTTTTCGTTTGAACCGACAACCATACGGCCACGATTTCGATTATTACGCTGACGGCGCGACCTGGGTTCCTCCCAATGACCACCACCATCGTTATCCAACTCCTCCACCTCCTGTATATTCTCAGAATCAGAATTTCGTCGCGGACGTTTCACACTGCCTCGGAACACCACTGCGGGTGAGGGAGAGCCAGATGGTGTCCCCCTCAACGGTGAGTAGTAGTTATTACTCTTCTGACCCAGATACCGATTACCGTATCTCCCCGACTGTCCGTAGTTTACCGGCGGGTTATACCCTCTACCAGGAGCAGGCTGAACAGTAGATGGCTGCTGTGGCGGCCTATAGCTGACACCAGGTGGTTGCGGCACCACAGACTGGCGCTGTCGTGATATAACAGCATTTCTGAACGAACGCTCCGCTGATGGCGGTGGCTGTAACAGTGGTAAGATATCGGTCCCGGAGGCAGTGCCGGTACCGGTACCGGCACCAGCCTGTTCAGTACCGCTACCATTACTGTTGTTACTAGCGTTATGAATTGACTCACGCACTCGGCTACGAACGACACCTCCATCTTCCTTAATTGATCTTTAAAACTAGATTCTAATTTTGAGATTCTACCATCCAGAACTCCGAAACCTGCTGTCTGCTCCGCATGAGCAACAGAATCGTCCCCCCCGGAATAGGACCCACCTAAGGGGAAGCGCGGCAGGGACAAAGCCTCCATCGCCGAAACCGCTATTACCGGTAACGTACCCGCACGATCAAGCTCTCGTATCTTGTCCCACATGTCCTTCATGTTCGCCTCACCAGCGCTACGTTCCGAGGTGTCACGCCTGTTAGTCATACCGATATCTGTCTTTTCAGAACCCGAAAACAGCATAACTTTGGCTTGCCAAATATCATCAGACGTGAAACGCTGCAAACACGTCAACTTGCCTACATCGAATGTAGTAGATGAATAACATTGTAGGAGAAACGCTAAACATGAATTGACGATAGGTGGTCTAGGAGTAGACTCCCCATTACCTTTACCATCTTCATCTGCCCAGTCTGGGCGTCTCTCGTTAAACCCTAGACACATTGGTGTATTCGAATCACCAAGCTCACCCGCTACATTATCAACAGTCACTGACGGTACCAGCGGCACCGTAACAATATCAGAGTTTGGAGTACCGGTATCCTTCTGTCTGACAACCTGATTTCCTGCTAGCTGACTACTGTCAGGTGATAACGGCATACTGCAGTACTGTAATGTAATATTAGGCTGTTCACTGTATTACCTCCCTCACAGATGCAGCCTTAACTGCATTCTTGGCCGCTGTAGTCTGTTTGAGTCGGGACTCTTTCTGCGCCTTATGAAGGTCATTTCGGCACTTCTGAATTTTGTTGTCAGTCCAGGGGGCCCTTTTCCTGTTTCGAGGGTATACAGGAACTGTTTCTGCAGCTGCTAACTTAACTGCTTCTGTAAAGGCAGTATAGCCCTCACAGTGATCTGCCGCCTCAGAGGCAAGAGCCTCATACCTGTTGCTCAGCTGTAGTGTGAAGCTGGATCTCACACTTGGCTGTTGCAACAGAGAGGACCAGTCATGCCGCGGCAAGGCAGATTTCGTTGTTCTGCTAGCACGCAGACTAAGTCTTACCTTGGCCACAATAAGGCGGTGATCACTGGAGAAGGGTCGAAGTGTAAATGCATTACAGTCTTGTATAGAGCTCCTGTATTTCTTACAAAACAGAATATGGTCTATCTGGGACTTGTGACCACTGGGTCCACTATGAGTCCATAGCTTTCCAGTTCGCTTCTTGAACTGGGTTCCAGCCGAAAACAATCCATTTCCAGAGATAAAATCCTGAAGATGGACAGAATTTCGGTTAACACTATTGCTATAGACCCAGGGCGATGTAGGTGATTGATGCAGACTTGCATTAAAGTCTCCCAGGAATGTTAAGAATGCATGCTGATCCACTCCATCAGTAGCTGCTTGTAGATTGTGGTAGAAATTTTCCACCTCCTCTACAGGGGCAACACTAGTTGGAGAGTAGCACACAATCAGAACCACCTTAGGAAACTTCTTAGCCAGTCTTCCAGAACATGAGAAGTGGCAACGGATGATGCGGTTAGAGATTTGGTCTATTTTGTCCAATGCTGCATGTGCAGTTGGATTCATCAATAGACCAATTCCACCATTGCCACTATCATCTGCTGACGCGAGGGCGAGTCGCCAACCGCCCCCCATGTCCTTAATCAGAACCTCATCAGTCTGTCCAGTCTGCATTCGGTGCTCTTGAACACCCACTGCGCTAAGAGAAAGCTTATCTGCCAAGGCAGTCAGCTCACCTTGTCGCATTGGGGACCCGAGTGTTAGGGTGTTTACTGAGGCTAGTCTTGTGACTTGCCTCAGATTCACCAATGGCTTTGTTGGTCGGGGTGGAACATGAGAGTAGCCTCCAACTCCAGAATCCCTCTCCCCATCACAATCTGGCCTTCCCGGTGACCCACGGTTTGGGCCAGAAAGGTCATCAGGAAAGGGACTCAAAGAATTGTTGGCTGCTCTCTCTCCAGTAGGGGGTGAGACAGGCAGCCGGTCAGGAGTTAACTGACGCCTGTGAGGCCGATTGTGTCCGGTAATTCCACTGGCCTCTAGTGGCCGGACCTCCGCATTGCTAATGTAATCCATAGTGGGGGTTGGGTGGTGCTTTTTTGCCGAGTCAGCTCTCGGGGCAAATACCACACCCTGGTTTGCCATTCCACAGGGTGGGTGTCGCAATGGAGTCAGATATGAGGCCCATCACCCATATCTACTTTGGCGCACATGACCCACCATTGGCTGTTGCAGCTCATCTGCTGGGTCATGCCCTGTACCCTTGCTGCCAGGTGCAGGTCGCAGTGAAGTGCTCTCAGAGTGGACATGAGAACACTCTGCTCCTGACCAGCCATTGGTAGATCACCATCTGCCTGGTCAGGCCATATACCCCTGCAGCCAAGTATATGGGTCCTTAATCCAGGACCAAGGGCGTCCTTATCCCAGAACGAAGGGGGTCCTAGTTACAGGACCAGATTTTCCCTAGTAAGAGGGTCTATGCAGCTACAGATGGCACCTCCTTTATGCTGCATGGAGGTGGCAAGTTTTCTTGATCAATGACCTAGAATACCTGACCTGACGGCAAGATAATATATAAAATACAAAATACACTACAACTGCAGGCCTGTGTACTACAGGCCTGTAGTACTACAGGCCTGTGTACTACAGGCCTGTGTACTGAAGGACAGGCCTGTAGTACACAGGCCTGCAGTTGTGGTGTATTTTGTATTTTATATATTATCTTGTGTATCCCTGAAGAAGGCCCCTAAGGCAGAAATCGATCGGACGTTAAAGTTCATAACTTTTTTCATAGTTTATGGGAGGTAGACCCCAGGACCCATCATTATAATCCTGTGATGAATCACTCCCTGAAGTCGGCGTGTCGGCAAATACGTAATTTCAGAAATAGTTAGTGATAATAAGAGACACATATTAAAAGGTAGATTATTTTATTTATCTCGCAAGAATAACTCAGAAGTGAAAAATGAAAAATTTACAATAATACTAGTTTTTGTGAACACCCCCCCCCCCCCCCCCCCCCCCTTAGCAATAATACAACATGCCTAGTCAGTATGCCACATGTTGTCTACAATCTACAGTACTTATTACTGATCGTGGAAGTTACTTCAAACTTTAGTTAAAAATTACGATAATGGTGTATTTCGGATCTTGTTCTTAGTTTACTAAAAATAAGTAACGTAATTTATTTTCCCCAAAAATTTCCAAGCCCCATTTTACTGTACTTCCCCCAAACAAAAAAACCTTAGGCCTATATAAATGTTTGAGTGTCAAGGAACGTAGAATTGCGTATTATGTAACACACATTACATCATTTTACCCTCGGGCAGGATAACCCTCGGCCTTGGCCTGTGGCCCTCGCGCAATATCTGTCCTTGGTAAAAATATCTGGGAAAATAAAAAAACCAGGGAATGAGTATTATTGTTACTAAGGATACTAAACATTAATAACAAAACACATAAAAGAAACAATTTCTCTAAAACACTAGTTATCATAAAAAACACTACAGGTAGGCCTACCATAATAATAATAATTAGTTAATATAATTATGTTAATCTGTCTGTATTCAATTACAAAAGCACAGAGACATTAGTATAGTATCTATGCCCAAATTTTGGATTTTTTTTCTATTTTTTTTTATTAATAATTATTTATTACAAGGGAAAAAAAGTAGAAATTTTTTTTCACTATTCTCGAGGAATTTTATTTACCGATCGACATCGGCTACTTAATAAAGGGTCGAGAGAAAATTGAAAAAATAGGCTCTCCGTTTTTTTCCCATGTAATAGGTAATATTGTTATGGTTATTCTTAAATTGGTACTTGTTTGTTGCTCAAATTTTTAATAAAATAAGAGCGGATTTAGTGTTATAAAATATATTGAACTGCAGTATTTTACTATATTGCTGCTTTAATAGTTACTGCGATTCAAATTATTGTACTCCTCAACTCTCGATTTTTCCTTATTCAATGTTAAAATAATTTAGTGTTCTAGAATATTTATTACGTAACTACTGTAGAGAGCCGCTTAACAACACAAACCAATATTGGATATTGAGTTCCGTTTTGGAGTTCGCCACGCAGACACTAAAGTTGCAATAACTTTTGAGTGTGTGAATGGATTTTGCTCAAATTGCTTGCAAACCTTTTCTACTTCGATGCTCTTTCAATATGCTGTATGTACTAAAATTTAAGGAATTCTACCGAAAATATTTTACTTTACTATTTTCGCCGTTAAAAAAGTAAAATCAATCCAACCTATGGGTTTCTTTTTCCATAGGGAAAAAAAGTTTTCTTAAAAACTTTTTTTTCTTTAAAATTCTTATCCCGATTTTGGGGTATATTCGAGCGAAAACGTAACAATTTAAGAATAAAATATTTTTGACATGTTGTTTGGCTTTGTATTATCAATTTTATTCTAGAATTAAACATAAATAAAATAAATTTCAAATTTCTTAAAGAATAATATATTTCTTATTTTAATGCTTATTTATTTCTTATTCTTATTGTCAAATAAATTTGAGGATTAAATTAAATAAAAAGTACTAGCTAACATAAAATCGAATCTAATAGCTACCATATTTTTGTCAGATGGCCAAATATTTGTTCTAGAATAATAAACGTCATAATAAAAGACATTTTCACAAGAAAATGTTGGTTAGATTTTTTTTTAACTTTTAAATAATGATTTTGTTCACTAGCTATGAAGTACAAATATACTGAATACAAATAAATACTAAATATAAAGTACTAGCAAAGAAAATTATGATCAAAGAATTTGTTAAATAAGTCGGAAGAGAAAGTATTACTGGATTATTTTCCTATTGACAAGTGTATATTTCTCAATATTCATGTGAATCCAATAAGAATGGCTGCTGGTGGTTCAGGTATGTACATATTGCATCAGTATCCAGAGAGCTAGAATAGCTTCTTAGAAAAAGTAGAATGTTATGGGATTAATCCCAATATGCACTTCGGAAACCCAAAACCAATAAATTGTCTTAATAGCCGTATAACGGCATTAATTATCACCCCATGTTTGTTATTAAACATAAAGGGCCAGCCAAACCAAATTGAAGTCATGTGGTTGCGCATTATACCATACCATACAGTAAATTGTGCTTACTGTATATGGCAGAAACTACAATTAAATTACACAGCAACACTATCCAACATTGGTGGATACACTGACAGTAATAACTAGAAGCAGAGATGACTTTGAGAAGATCAGACGGCCAAAGTACTGACGGGGCTTACAGGAGAGAAACTCCAGTAGACACGCCTACCAGCTCCCTGGCTGGAAGTTCCACAGTGGCGGAAACTCGCGGGGCGACCCAGGGGGAGGTCAACGTCCTGGAGATCACGATCCACAGGATCCATAGTGATGAATATTGGGCCTGGCGAACCCAATCGGACACCAACACTTACACCGGACGATCGTGCCCGATCAGACGAGACAATCCGTGAACATCCAGCGAATATCGGGCCAGTCGAACCCGATCAAACACAACACAGCAAGGATCCAGCAATGACGACGACGATGGCAACGACGAGGATGCAAACTTCAACTGGGAGGATGATTACCATGACACCTGTAGGCCTAACCCTACAGGTAAGGCCTAACCCCTAACTCCAGAGGAAATACCGCTCTAAGTTGAAAGAAGTCGAGGAAACCAAGATAATGGGTAACATTATTACACTTAGAGAAGATGGTTGAGAGTTCCAGGGCAGAGGAATTAGGCGGAAGGTATAGGGACACTTAGTAGTAGAGGATTGATACTATGTGACGTTGTAGTAGGGCCTTTTGTAGTGTGCACAACTGGGAGTAGGCAAAGTGGGAGCAGGAAGCTGATGAAACGCATCCAGAGGAAGTAAACCCCGAGGATTCCATGTTATCGGCAGGATCGAGTAAGGCCAAAGATTCACATAGTGGTACCTCAGCGAGATCCATGATGTCATCTATAGCAAGATGGGTCGCAGACATAAAATGGACATAACAAATAATGAGGAGGATGAGATACTAAGAGAGCTGGATGAGTGTTGAAAAAAGAACAAAGAGAAAGTGAAAGGGCTAAAATAAAAAAAAAAATTGCCAGAACATAGATAGAACACAGATAGAACAAAAGTTTGTTATGGATTTACTTAGTATTGGAGTGTCGCGCATTCAAGCTAACTCAATAAAAAGTGGGAGAGAAAGATCAAGTAAAGTGGACCGAAAATCAAAAATTATTTCAAATAATTAATTAATACCGACAGAAAAATGGTTACTGGTGTAGATAAAAAATACGGACTTTGATTAAATTAATATGACCATTAAAGCATAGTTATTGTGTGGGAGTTCTTTGGGGGCCTTCTTGATTCGGTGGTGGAGCACACTCAACGAGTGGGGTCGTTCGACATTGAATCATAAACACCAGATGCCACCTCATATACCCAAGCCAAGTCCACTGAGTCACTGCTTGAAGAGCGCTGCCCCTATAATTAGAGGCATTACCACACCGTTTGCGAAGATAGAAGGATGTTCTTCACTCCCCTAGTTGGAACAGTAGCCGAACTGGTGCAACGAGGTCCAGATCCTCATCAAGCATAGGCCCTTGTTGCAAAGCACCAATGGTTGCTGGAGAGAGTCCTCTCATGTGTACTAGGGGGTGTGCGGCGGGGCGGCAATTACAATTCGAGCTCCTCCAGGTGAGTTCCTTCTGTTTGCATGGGGGCAGGCATTCATGACTCTCTTTTGGTATTGGTGATGGAGCAGGACTGCGTGGCCGGTACCTGACAGTGTTTTACTGACTTGTCAGTTTATTCCTGGGATTAATAATCTGTCGATAATACATAATACATAAATATGTCGATCTGATAATATGTCGGTCTGTTTGTCCGTTTTTTGCCACTAACTTTTTCATTAGTTGTAGAGTTAGTTCTGTGTTTTATCTTGTAAATGCGTACACCATCTCCAATATATCAACCATTTTTAGCAAGTCGGACCCCCCTCCCCCTTCTAAATTTTTTAAAATTTACAGCATATGCTACGAAATTTGGTATGATGATAGAAATGTAGGTAGGATGTGATATGATGGTAGACCAGGAATTTTGAATTTTTGAGCTATTTCGATACAACAACCCGTAAAAAAACGCCTTTTTGGCAATATATAACCATCTCTGTTGGCTTTATTTTTCGTCTTTGTAATGGATATCATTGGAACCGCCTTCATCTGCAGATTTAGAATTTGAAAATCGTTTTAAATTCCACTAAAAATTGCCAAATAAATTATCAAAATACAAAGGTGTAAATTTTGAGATGTAAATAACGATAAATCTAATGTTTTTGTCTTTATTTATAGAATATTAATTGTTATTTATTTGAGCTTTTATAATTCTCCATCTTGTTTCTTCATTACATGGAATTAATATTCTAGAATTGACTAAAAAAGACATCAGAATTATAGCAATTTACGTTCAAAAATGTACACCTTAGTATTTTTGTAATATATTTTTGGCTTGTGAAATTTAAAACGGTTTCAGATTCGAAATCTATGGATAAAGGCAGGACAATGATATCTCGATTACATTCCAATGACGAAAGATAAAGCCAACAGAGGTGGTTAAATATTGCTAAGTGTTTTTTTAAACGGGTTGTTGTATCTATAACTCCGAAATTGAAATATCCGGGTCTGCCAGCAGTAAGAAAAGTTGTCAAACTATAATCTTTCCATATTTTTCAGAATATGAATGAAATTTGAAAAAAAAAATATTTTTTTTTGGGGGGGGGGGGGGGGGGGGGGGGGGTGGCGGCTCCTCCGACTTTCTAAAAATGAATGAGTGATGGTGTATGTTGTTATTATAATATATTATACCTATTGATTTATATAAATCAAGAATATTTTAAATATCACGAATATCATAAATTCTAGTTTTCTAGTCTTATAATAGAAGATTCTACTTCTCTGCATACGGATGTAGATTGTAACAGAGTTGCGTTCCCATTAATACCGGAAGATTTTCCCGTTTCGCGAGATGATATTCCTTTGATTACTGGTGCTTCAGTTACAGATTCTAGACATGATACGTTGCCAGGCAAACCATTACATGACAGCTATAGAGCCTTTGCGTCTATATATAGATTATTTCTAGAAGACTTTATATACAGGAGTTGGCAAACTACCATACCCATACCAAATGCGTTGTCAAGTAGTGAAAAAAATAAATTGAGATGCAATAAGTTAGAGATAAGAACCACAAAACATGAAGGAGAAGTCAAAACTAAAATTCATAATGTTGTAATAAAGGTTTGTGGCAAGTTTCTTGACCAATATGTTACAAAAACAGTAACAAATAACTATTTCTATACTTATGTTGATATCGGAAACGAGTTATTCTGCGTAAACCTTTTAACCCCAGATGGAAAGTACAAGGTGGGAGAGACCCAATTTACGGGAATGGCTTATCAACGCAATGACGAATTGAAATTGAAAGTATTCGTGGAAGATGCACCACGGTGTAAACTATATGTTGTCTTCTATTTTCGGAACAAAAAAGATACCAATTCTATGGTTAACGTTTTAAAAGGACATCGTATAGTTGAGTGGCGTTTCTTCACAGATGCTGATGGTGAGGTTGGGTGTGGAGTATTTTATAGAAGGATATTCAATGCCGTCACAGGGTGGGAATATACATCACTGGAGAATGAGATTCCATGTACCATTTCTGGAAAACAGATGTACATTGGTACTGGTAGTGAATTACCAAACTACTTTACAGCTATGCTTAAGTGGGTTGAAACATTCTGTTTACTTGACCACAATATATATGATCAGGCTTATTTGAAACGGATGTTGTACGACCCTACCAATGTATCTACGAGAAATTATGTTTCTAACAAGTTATATGAAAAAGGAGAACTTCCATTCGGATCCGATACGCGGGATGTTATCATTCGCTGCTACATGCGCCACAAGGTGAGGAAAATATTCAAAGGTTTAATGGAGGCAAGCGGCACATTTGTAGAGTGGGATGTTCCCAGAGCATTGCGTGTGTTAATCCGGGAGCATCTTCAAGAGGTAATGGAAGCTCAGATAATGTATTGCGGTGTCAATGCTCCTAAGAATTTACTACGAAACCTGGAATTCATCATCAGGCAGGTCAATGACAAAACCGGAGGTAAATGTAATGTGGTGTTTGTAAATATAATTACCGAATTGCGTAGTCATTTACCTGCCGAATAAAAAACGAACTTTCCCAAAAGCAAGCTGAAATAATTTTTTTTAAATTAGGGGCTAATCAGTAGAAATGGAAAGATTTAATACTTGGAGCCTAGGATAAAATAGATGTTTACAGAATCAAAATCAGTTATATCCCGAAAGAAACATTTATACAATGGAAGTACCATTTGAAGTGCTGCTGATGACTTGTTGTCTCTTAACAATACTATCCTACTTGATAATGGCATCTATAATTTTGTTTCAAAATCAACAAGAAGCAAATAAACAAACAATCAGCGACACAAACAGGCAATATATATATATATAATTGCGTGCTGCATTGCAGCTGCATTGAGAATGCTATGCTGTCTCATCAATAAAATTGCATCACCAAAATTCAGGTGTTGAAATATTATGTCTTATTGTTTAGTAAGACAGCTTTGTTTGTCGATCAATAGCAAATATATGTAACCAAGCGCTAGATTTGTAACAGGGAACTCCAATTTGTCACAGGACTCTCAGATTTGTAACCAGGAACTCAATTTCGAAACCGCTACCAGTTGACTGTTTTTATGAAATAAAAGGTCGGTTCCTTATCAGGCCTTCTAGGATAGTAACTAGTCAGGAACCGATAGGTAACTTACCGTAAGAATTGCTTGAGACTGGCAGAATAGCCTCTAGGCTGTAAATATACACATAAAAGAAAAAACCGCCATAGGCGCAATGATAAATACACCAGGTGGTACACATGAAAACCATTGGCCACCATTGGTGCATTGACCTAATGGCAGCCATTTTGTTAGCTATAAGTATAGGCCACACTGCATTAGGCAGTCAGTTGGCATTTAACATCCGTAGAGTGCACACCGTGTTATACTGCTAAACCGTGCAATAAGGGCTAGAGTTCCGTATAGAACTGCATTTTTAAAACATATGTCATTGTTACTATGGCAACGTTGAAGAGTTCTAGAACAATAGACAATAAATATACACTATTCTAGAACATAAATTATATAAAAAATATTATGTTCTAGAACATATAGCTATTTTTTTTAAATTAAAAATATCTGGTAAATAAATTACATTTTTTTTTTGAGATTTTAAAATAGCAATTTTCCATAACGTATCTGACGTCTCCACAAGTATTCGGTAAGTTTTTCAGATAATTTCTCTTGATAGGCATTGCACTCCTTGCACCATGCTCTTGCGTCATAAATTGTTATAATTTTTAGCCTAAACTTTCTTTTAATCGCTTTGAGTTTACCTTTGTGCATTTCGCAACCCTTTGGATTTTCTGGACATTCTTTACATATTACCTGCTGTTTATTTACCGACTGCTGTTATACATTAACATTTTTTTTATTATTATTACCTAATTTAAATTTAAAAAATTACTAGCTACATATTCTAGAACAATAAATTTTTTATTATATTTTTGTTCTAGAATAGTGTATATTATATATTTTTTGTTCTAGAACTCTTCACTGTTGCCATGGTAACAATGATTTATGTTATAAAAATGCAGTTCTATACGGAACTGTTACCGCAATAAGATGACTATGAACATTAACATCAAGGTCAAACAAATAAAGTCTAGTTACAACACTTCCCCCATCAATATAATATATCAGGCAGGGCAGCGTGTAATAAAACCACACTATAAAGGAGTCGAACGGTGTAAGGATATGGAGGCCAACACAGTTCCGGTCACAGTATAAAACGTTGACGTATAAAGAAGCACAGAAGCATAAACAACATGATGAGCAAACTCAGTGACGAGTCTATGCGAGTTTCCGAGAAGGGGAGCAGCCTAATGGAAACTCTCAGCGAGAGAGATACCACCATCTGGGAGGTGGTGACGGAGCGGTACCGGCCCGCCAAACCAGATTCGTTGGAGGAGGAACATAGATCGGTGCGAGGCAATAATGCAGAATCCCGAAAATTTAAGGTAAAATAACTAATAAGTCACGGGTGCGGCGCTTTGCTTCTTCCATTATAACTTATTAAAATCCCCTGGCTTGTATTTCTATAAGCTCTTAAAATAATAAAACCGTTAATAAAGGAGTAAATTTAGCCGAAAGAGTTACTATCAAATAGCGTACCAGATCTGCTTGTATGATACATACATGTAAAATGTAACCATAGTAACAAAAACGCTAGAAGGAATTAGGGTAAAAGAACAATAGAAACGTTGTTGCATTGAATAGTATTAGATAGCAAGCAGGGAGTGTAGTATCCAAGGATACTTACTCAACAACATCGTGACATTCTGGAAGGCCCTGTGAATAACGGAAACGTGAGCGCAAATGTGCAATGTTGACACGTATGTGTGATTATTGATGAATGTTACTTAACTACTAAAGTGTGTTTACCGTAGAGATTCGAGATTGTGAAACGCCCCCAGTAGCCGTGCCTATATATATCGATTTAGCCCACGGGATGGATGGTCTTGTGTGACTCGAGTTGGTTATTTTTGCCATCCTTTAGCTGCTGTGCTAAGGAGATTACGGCTACTGGAGATTAAGGCAGTGACGCCCACTGACCTTCTCGTAAACTCTATATAACGATAATCTCCCGTATATACGATGACTGATTCAATAGATGAAGATCCTGATATTAGAGTGGTTAAAGACGGCCATGTACTGTAGGGTTGAGCACAGTAGTGGCAGCATGTAGTGGTATTGTCAGTTGGGAGGCCATGAGGAGGTAAATTGCGGACATACAAGGTATCAGATAGTATTTCCAGGTCTATCTTTTACCTGAGCCACTAGCTGAATGATTAGAGCGTCAAACTTATAACTCGGAGGTCTCCAGTTCGATCCCAAGTGGACATCAAGGCCGACTTTGCGAAAAGCTGTGCCCAACAAAAAGTTATAATAATATGAAACCACTTATTCATCCATAATACCAGAAATAAAGTATAAATAATTTTGCTTGGAACTCAAATTCTGGCTTCTAGTTCCAAGTGAACAGACATCTGCATCACTGCAGAATGATCTCCAGCTTGTATTTGCTCCATACGTAGCTATATATAAGCGGCACTTCCCGATTTTAAACTCATTTTATATGCCGACGACAGTGCTCTTATTTTCTCTCATAAAGATCCTATCCATATTTCCCAAAAGTTAAGTGCAGTTCTAGAATCCTGTAATGAGTGGTTGGTTGATAATAAGCTATCCATTCACTACGGTAAAACTGAAAGTATTTTGTTTGGTTCCAAAAGAAAGTTAAAGAAGGTAACTAAGTTTGAAGTCACTAGTAATGGACATAAGATTGAAAATAAAAAGGAAGTTAAATATTTAGGCGCCACATTGAATAACTGCTTATCAGGAGAAAGTACAGTGAAAAATATTTTCTCGAAAGTTAACAGTAGGCTTAGGTTTCTATACAGAAATAAAAATAGTTTGAACACCGACTCCCGCAAGTTACTTTGCTCTTCTTTAATACAGTGTCACATTGACTATGCGTGCTCTTCTTGGTATAAAGGCTTAACCAAACAGCTTAAATGTAAATTACAAGTAGCTCAGAATAAAGTAGTACGATTTATTAAAGACTTCAAACCTAGACACCACCTAATTCCAGATGACTTTTCTGAATCTGGACTACTTAACTTAGATAGTAGAGTTAAGCAGCTACGCCTTAACCATGTGCATAAAGTGTATAATGGTAAATGTCCCAATTACCTAAAACAAAAATTCAACAGAGTACGCGATACACACTCTTACAGTACCAGAGCTAGTGCTTCAAACTTCTACCTCCCGAATTGTAAATCCTTTGAATCTGATACTTTCTTTTTTAACGGCATAAAAAATTGGAACGCTCTGCCTAATGAAATTAAAAACCTAAATAATCAACATTCTTTTAAATCTGCAGTTAAATCTCATCTCCGTGTGCAATGTAAAAATAGGTACAATAGTCCTACAGTAAGTTATTAGTTTATTAATTATTTACTATTTATACTGTAATTACGTTTTATAATAAATTGTTCTGTACATTACATCTTTATCGTTGAGTCGGACATTGTCACGCTCTCGGTAAAGTTGTACATGTACATAGTGTAATTACGTTTTATATTGGTTTTAGGTTAGCGTAGTGTAATATTGTATTTGTAACCAAGTAACATAAAGGACCCCCTTGGAAATAAGCTGCAAAGCTTTAGGGGTAATCCTATATGTTATGTTGGACAATACCTTTATACCGGTACATTGTTTGGTGTATTTGTTATTGTTTTTACATAATGTATAAATAAATCTATCTATCTATCTATCTATATATCAGTAACTTCTCCTAGAACTACTCTAGTTTTGGAATGTTCGGAAGAAGATCCGTTCATGTCACTGCCACTCATAGACCGACACACAATCGTTCTCGGGTAGGAGATGTAGGACTATCAACAAAACTTTCAGCGTTTAAACAACTCACTTTGATAAAAAGCGGCACTTCTAATACTTCTAATATTAGAAATAGTACAACATGCATTTTGTATGCCCTGACTAGGTTAAACACAAATTTAATTTTACAATATTTCTAGTTCCAAGTATTTCACTCACCCGGGGGGGGGGGGGGGGGGGGGTGGTCTGTATGACCACCCAGTGGTTTTTTTTTGGTGTAACTCTGAAATAAACTTATTTGGGAATCTAAAATTTTATGACTTTTCCTAAAAATTTATTGCCTTCCTTATAGTGAAAACAGTTTTTAAAAATAAAGTTTTCGAGTTATAGCAACATTTTTTAACCCTACTTTTGGCACTTTTTTGAGATGTTTTTTGAAAATCAAATTTCATGAAATATGATTTGTAACATCTCTATTTTTGATTTACACCGGTTTTTTGGTGTTTGCAATTAGATGGAATTCATATAAATAAATTTAGAAATTTCAAATTTGTTTTTTTCGGGGGTGCCAAATTTTGGTACAGGCACCATATTTTGAAATATGTCAATTTTGTAAATTGATTGTTTGAAGTTGTTTTTTGCGCAATAGGGTTTTTTGGGTTCTGGTTTTTAATAGAATATATACGAGTTGAACCAGGCGTTTCAAACTTGTATTTTTCGGTGATGCTCTGTTCAAAATGCTGTGTTCAACAGGGTCCTGCATCCGATATAATCAATAAAAACAGCACTGGACATCTCAAACTTGTACATTTTGGTGATGGGTACGAAATTTGGTGCTTTGCAACAAAAATTTGCTATATTGCGCCGAAAAATACGAGTAGCAATGATCTGACAACTCAGAAATGTATTCCATTAGAATCAGCGCCCCAGAAAACCTGAAAATGTGAATTCATTGCATCGTATATGATTTAAAGATTTTGTGTTCAAACTGATAAGTGCTGGTTACTTTTTCATTTTTTGTCTACGTAGAGGACTAAAACAGTCATATATAGGAATCAGATCATTTTTAAATATTTTCCAATGGTTTCTGCGCCCTCTAAAACCTGTATTGAAAAACGAATAGCCAAAAATTGTAACTTTCAATGTTTTGGAAAATTGTTCACTACTTTAAATCTTGGTGCTGCAAAATAACCACCCCAGTACATTTTTTCGAAATGTACCTGTACGGATTCAGACTAGTAAACAACAAAACAAAATATCAGACATTTTCGTTTACATTTGACGATTTTAGAGTGGGGGGGGGGGGGGGGGGGGGGGGCTGTTTGAACGAATCACCCAAACCATTCCTTCATATATAAATACTCCAATCTACTGATCGTGAACGTTACTTCAAACTATAATTAAAAATTATTGGATAAAATTATGTAAGAAAAATGGTGTATTTTGTATCTTGTTCTCGTCCGAGGACGGAATAATAGTTACTCGTACAAAATATCCGTACAAAATAACAAATGACAGTTCAATAAATGTGTTGTCTCCCTGAGAAGGTTAACATTTCTAAAAGGGTTTTGTTTGGGGGAGAGTAAAGAAAATGGGGCATGGAATTTTTGGGGAAAATATAAATAAGGGTATTTATTACGGACTCTGTTTAAAAAACTCAACATTTTAGCGGGAAGTAATCATAAGTAATAAAGGTAATTGAAATGTTTTTATTTAATTTCTCTATGTAAATTGACTGACCATTGATGATGTTACAGTAGAAAATTCCCTCCCTCAATATTGCGACTGCGGGCAGGTAACAGACTAATCAGTTTAATTGAATTATTACTCATTGTTGCTCTTTTCTTTGGCGGAAGACATATTTCACGGCTCGGGTCTCTCTGCGAAGTCAGGCTGTGAAGCTGATCCTCTCATGGGGGTTTTTGCTTACTATGGTGGCACAGGAGAACATTATAGATACAATGTGACACAGCTGTAGTTAATTTGGCAGAATGGTTGGTCAGCGTTTCTAAGAGATCGATCTACCGTTTTGTGAAACTCATCCCAAGGCACTCAGGACTCAGGCGACGCCCATTCCCACCATTTTCATTCTCATACCTCTGCCATCGGACTATTTAATATACAAACCATTCTAGAACATATTATGTATTTTGTTATATTATTGATCATTACTAATCAGCGTTCTCATGATATCCCCGCAACGCAGTGACGTACCTATTTACAGCGTTGCGGCCTATAGGCCGGAACCCTGTAAAGTATTCATAACTTAATAGCAATAAACTCCTAAACGTCTTGAGTGTTCTCAGTCTATCGATGAGAGCCATATTGTACTGTAAGTGAACGATTATTTACGTTACATTTGCTACAATAACTGCAAGCAATTTCTTAAAAAGGGTATGAATTCACTTATATCACTAGAGAGTGAACATTTCAATATTAAATATAATAATTTTAAGCGTTGAAAACGCAGACAAGTTTACATAATGTAACAAAATTACGCACCCAATACATCATTCAGCCATTGTGTGAAAAGGGCACATTTATGTAAACCTCGCTCCGCTCGCTCGTTATATAAATACACTCGGTTCATAAACCTGAGAAGTGCTAGTTTTCACACAATCATGTAAATAGTTTTGGATTTCAAGAATATTAGTTGAATAAATGGTTGGGCGCATTCTTCACACGTGTCCATTCTTCGCCTGCGTCCAATCTTCGCCCGCGTCCAATATTCGCCCGCGTCCAATATTCGTCCCATCGGGGGAAATGAGCAGATTACAGAGACGGCCGGTTTCAGATGGCTTTTTTTTAACCAAAACAATAAACGATGTTGCTAAAACTAATTTTGAGGGCGAAGCTTTCTCCGGCCGAAGTTTGCTGCGTACCATATAAATGGCCACACAAAACATCAGAGGAAATGCAATTAATGCCATGCCAATATGCCAGTCAAGTCAGCCTGCTCTTTACATTCAGTAGTACTCTTGTATTCTTGTATGCTGCCTTTCCAGCGACAACAACTAAGCAGCATAAAGATACGAATATTTATTGATGTACAAAGGGTGCAATATTGAAGAGACACTTTTTGCAAACGCTTGAATGTAAGTAGTGAGAAAGTTAATTTCTCCCACCTACAGAAAAATTCGAGTTCATACTGCCTATCTATATTTCAAAGTTTTCCTGCTAACATTAAAGATTTGTAAAAAAATAGCGGAGATGGAGAGAGTTTCCCAGTTAAGGGGACGTATTCGTAATTCCGACATATCTCTAAATTAGGATAAAAAATTAAGTGCTATATTTTCTCACAACTGTGTCTAAGTGATAACCTTGAATACATACCAGAATAACTTTAAAATTATTTATGATGGCCTAGTCTCTTTATAGTATAGTAGCCTACATTGCGCTAAATGAAATGGGAAACTTAAAATTTTCTAGAATGATTGTAGACCAATTTCATAATGTTCATGGGGAATCCTTACCTTAGTATAATTTATGTAACAATGCGGTAGCTAATATTCTAGAAAATTAATACAACTTGACGATTTCAAAAATGCTACAAATTTCCGTACAACATAAAACAATTTCCGTACAATATAAAACAATTTGCGTACAATATAACACAATTTGCCTAAAAAATAAATAACACTTTTAGTACGGAAATTATGATATATAGGAATTATTACGGGATTCAGGGGAGACAAAAACCTTTTATAAATGTTTGAGTGTCAAGGAACGTAAAATTGCGTAATAACACACTTATTATTCCATGTATTTTTGTTATTTTCCCAGTTATTTTACCCCCCGGCAGCAGGATAACCCTCGGCCTTGGCACGTGGCCCTCATATCATCCGCTCTTGGATAAAATAATAATAAATATATATAAAATATATATAATAATATAATAATATAAAAATATATATAAATAATAATAATGATGATGGGGTGATGATAACTCCACCTACTGGCTCCAGAAGTCGAGGAAATCCTGCCAAGTACCTAACTGATCCAGACTTTGCTGATGACTTACGAGTACACTCAGAATCACTAGAGGGAGCCCAACGGCTCCTCAGCTCATTAGAACATGCGGGTTCTAGTGTTGGTCTTTTTATTAACTCCAGAAAGACCAAAATTCTGACAGTTAACTTTGAAAGTCCTCAGCAAGTCTCTGATCGGATGAGCATAAGCTCAAAGGATGGTATGCTTGAGCATGTGGACGACTTCTGTTACCTGGGATCATGGATCCGGAAGTCAGGTGAGGACCTTCGAATACGTAAGGGAAAGGCATGGGCAGCCTTGAATAGGCTTTCCAGGATTTGGAAGTCACCGAGAATTAATCGGAAATTTAAGGTCCGATTATTTAGAGCAGCAGTAGTTCCAGTACTCCTCTACGGGAGTCCATGCTGGGCTCTAACTGCTGAGGACACCAAATCTCTGGATGGCACATTCACAAGAATGCTACGCCGGGTTCATTGTGTCAAGTACAATGCACACATCTCCAACCAGACACTATATAACATTGGAGGTGTCTCATTGGTTCCCCCAAGCTTGACACTAGAACCAAATCGCCTCCGCTTTGCAGGACATTGCTTTCGCCGTGAGGACCAGCCAGTGCATAATCTTGTACTTTGGCAGCCTCATGGAGTGAATAAGCATGGTGGACAGCCCATGACTTTCTTGAGACGCATCTTAAAGGACACTGGCCTTAAAGATGCGGATGATCTAGCAAATGTCATGGGTGATAGGGAGTTGTGGCGGTGCAATTTTGTTGACAAGCCGGCACAGCATTCTTAAAAATGCAGCTGTAATGCAGCATGCCGATCATAGTAGTAGTAGGATAAAATAACTGGGGAAAAAACCAGGGGATAAGTATTGTTACTAAGGTTACTAAACAATAATAAAAAAACACATAAAAGAAAAAATTTCTCAAAAACACTAGTTAACATAAAAAAGACTAGGTAGTTATATTTTGAATATTTTGTTAATATAATTATGTTCATCTGTAGTCAATAACAAAAGCACAAAAAATTATGATCAAATAATTTTTCGAATAAGTCGGAAGAGAGAGTGTTACTGTATTATTTCCTGTTTCACAAGTTGATATTCCTCAATATTCATGTGAACCAAATAAGAATGGCTGCTGGTGGTTCAGGTATGTACTGCATCAGTATGCAGAGAGCTAGGATAGATTATTACAAAAAGTAGAATCATATTTTAAAACTGGAATCTTAATTTAAAAATGTCGATTTTAACATGGTCATATAAATTGTGGACATTTGTAATTTGTTTTTTGGACCCGGCATACTGACATTATATCTCACCTTTTGTACTCAGTCCGAAGATACACTGCCATTGTTGAAATTGTCACAATTCATTAAGACTCATTAATAAAAATTAAGTTCATTAATGACTGATCGCTAAAGATTTTTTTGAAAAATGTGGCATTGAAATGATTCCAGAGGCATATATAACATCAACCAATCCTATCTTCCACGTTTTTCTCTTTCGGAGGGAAAAGTAAAAACAAGAACGAAAGGAAAAGCAAGAACGATGCTAAAAATGCCTTCAACTCGACGAGACGCGGTGGTTCAAGGAGGGCCGGACTGAATGCGATTGTTTGGCCTTGATGGGGTTGGCTGTGCAATACTGCCATTGGTTCACCAGCTGCGACAAACTGAGCCTGGAGTATCAGCAGAAGACTCTATTGCAGACCACGAGTTCGGCATGTTCTCCATCCCTCATCGATGAGAGACTACAGCCTCCAATTGGATTTCCTCCCCACAACCAACCAATGCTGCTATGTATCCACAGCAGGGCGAGTCATGAGACTATGGAAGTGGTGGGATTGCCCGGTGCGAATTAGCCAGACATTCGGGTACAACCCCGAACCTATTACCAAGATAATCAAAGGAAACAAAGGGAACATTTTTTTGGTACGTTCACATCGTGGTAGTCAGGGTTATCTCGGGGGCAACATCGGCCAGTCATCAGACTGGAAGACGTCCTAGGAAGATTTCCTAGAATAGTTTGGAGGAGAAACCGTAACACTGTAATGTGTCAGTGTCTGTGTTAGGAATTCAATGCGGTTTGCATGCTTACAGAATGTCACTGACATTGTAAATCATTGAAGTGCATTGTTAGCGATGCGACACCTATTGTTCATTGTCTAGCTACACTGATAGCCTACTGCCTTTCAAACTCATTTCTAAGCAGCACTAAAGTTTATATAATCATTATTTTTAAATTAGTTAATAAATTAGTTTTTAGATAAAAAAGAATTAGAATTATAAAGAAATAAAATAAAAAATAAATATAATTATTATTATTATTAGAATTATAGCGATTTACATCTCAAAATTTACACCTTAGTATTTAGGTAATATCTTTTTGGCTTGTAAAATTTAAATCGGTTTCAGATTTGGAATCTGCAGATGAAGGCGGTACCAAAAATATCTCGATTACATTCCAATGACGAAAAATAAAGCCAACAGAGGTGACTAAATATTGCTAAAAAGGTGTTTTTTAATGGGTTGTTGTATCGAAATAGCTCAAAAGTTGAAATATCCGGATCTGCCAGCATTAAGAAAAGTTGTAGAACTATCATCATTTCGAATTTTGTAGCATGTGATTGATATTTGAGAAAAAATAAGGGGGGGGGGGGGGGGTGGGGTGCTCCTATCCTTCTCGACTTGCTAAAAATTCGGGCTTGCTAAAAATTGTTGTTTTATTAAGGGAGGTGTATATTGTTTTTATTATTATATCAATCGATTTCAATATTATATACATATTATATATATATTATAAAAATTATTATTTATCATATTATTATTATATATTTTGTTTATTATATTTTATTTTATGCATCGTTCTTGAGTCAAGTGCGTCCCCCAGCAAGTCAGTCACAAGCATGTTGTCAATGTGCCGCCTCTGCTTGCTCCCCTACCAGCCGCCGTGCTTGTGTGCGTGCACACGCTGTGGTCCAATTTCTAGGGGGATTTGTAAGAATCCACATGTAGCCGTTATCCATGACAGCAGAAAAGATGCTGCAACTATACAAAACTCTTATTTGCCTGTCAGTTCAATATCTACTCTCTCCACTCCCGCAAACGCAACCGGCACAGCCTCGACATCCGAGATCCTTGAAGCTGCTTTCGGGGGTGTCTGGCTTAATAGTCCCGGTACATCCACAAATCGAGTCTAGGAAACCAGCCACAGCCGCTTGGCAAGCCTTCCTAGCCGCCAAAACCTAGTCCCGGGGGGAAATGTGGGCCGGAAATTAGTGGACATAGTGGCTCAGGAGTTTGAGGGATTGTCTTCAGGGGACTGTTCATCTGAACGCCCTTTAGTCATGATTGCCACTGTAATACAGAGAGATCCAGATGTGGTGAAGAGCCCGGACGTTCGTCGGATAGTTCTGAGGTGACTCAGTGCATGGGAGTGAGGGGAGTTCGACAGTCTCCTTGCCGAGGTAGAACTTTGCAATGCAAAGTTCCCCTCTGCCCAACTGAACTGAAGAACAGAACTGAAACACCTTCAACGACTGCCGATTCCACCCGAGACCCTCGACTACTGTGATAGCCTACCCCCACTTGAGGGCGTGGACATTACTGGGCAACATGTACTGAGGGCGGCATGGGCTCTACATGGAAGTGGTGGATCCATGGGCGGTGACGCTGAGCTGTGGCACATCATGCTAACTAGGTATGATACCCACAGTGCTAAACTGTGCGAAGTTATAGCTAGTTTGGCGAGACGGCTAGCAAACACAATAGTGCCGTGGGAGGAGATCCGGGCTCTCCATGCCTGTCGTCTTGACAAACAGCCCGGCCTCCGCCAAATTAGTGTTGGCGAGGTCCCATACCGCCTCCTGGCAAGCTGCTTGGCCCTGGCTACGAGAGCTGACCTCGTCTTGCAGTGTGGATCCAATCAGCATTGTGTCGGGGTAAAGGCCGGTATAGAGGGTGCAGTACATGCGATGACCTCCATTTTCCAGGAAGATACCACACAGGCAATGCTCTTTGTAGATGCCAGTGATGCATTCAATAGCCTGAGTTGACCTGTCGCCCTCTGGAATTGCCGAGTCTATTGGCACTGTTGCTCTCGTTTCTTATTTAACGCCTACAACAGACACTCTGCCCTCTACCTGTCTGGATCCCCAACCCCTATTTGGAGTCAGGAGGGAATGACACTAGGGGACTCCCTCGCAATGTTGGGTTATGGCTGTGGGACCCTACCAATGCAATGGTTCAGAAATTCAATTGCTTGAGGTACAGGCCCCGGTACCTCCAACCGAACCACCTGTCTCCAATTCAATTACCATCTCTCTACCACCTAAGGAGACAACTTCGCCATCACCAAGCTCCCACCATACATGCCACCCATCCCATCATTCCACCTTCCCACTCATGACAACACCAACTTCAAAGCACCACTCCTTGACAAGGGATCCATCCACAGAACAACAAACTAACCAAACTACCTCTGCCACTTTGGATACGATAACACCACCTTTGAGCAGCTCCCATCCCTTGACACCCCCTCCCTCCCATACCAATATGACGACGCCACAATAAGCTTTCTAATAGTGAAACCGGAATTAGAAGCTGAAGTCCAGTCATTATTCAGCACTAGTGGTATACAATTGTGTCAGGATCACGCTTCCTTGGAGGGTACATAGGGGATGAGGCTGGTGGAAAGAAGTTTGCCATGGTGAAGGTTGGTAGGTGGGTAATTAGCTGACTCACCGAAATTGCCAATGACTACCCCCAAACTGCCCACACTGGCCTTTTCCGGTGTGTGCAGGCAAAATGGGACTATATCCTGCGCGTCATCCCAACTAATAATGACGAGATAGCTGCCATCCGTTCTACTATGGTGTAGCGCTTCATCCCCTCCATTTTCGGGAGTTCATTGGGTTCAGAAGACTGTGATCTGGTCCTCCTCCCCGCTCGTTATGGTGGTGTTGGTCTGTGGGATCCCTTGATGAGGCGGATTCCGGCACACACTGCCTCCTTAGAGGGTACTGCTCTAGTCGCAGACACTATCCGTTCCGGGCAACCCCTACATGTGGCAGACCACAGCGCGATCCTGGAGCAGCGCTGCCACTTAAAAAATGTGCACTACTGAACCGTCTGTGAGGACTGGAGGATGGCGTTCACCCCCCTGGTTGGCACCGCTGATGGTGTTTGGAGACTCTTATGGCAAGGCGTGATGGAATGCGGGAGAGGGGCCTCGTGTGGGTGTTGGGGTCAGTTCGCCGTAGGTTGCAATCACTCCCCTCCGGTCTAGCTCCCTCTGCCTCCGAGGCGGTCGTCAGTTATGGAGGGGGTTGGGTTTTGGGAACGGTGCAGGCCTATGGGGAGAAGGACTGGTGGACGAATTCTAAACTCCAACCAAGAAACTGTTACCTGCATTACAATTATTTTGCTGTCGTGTTTGTGCCATTTCATCCTAAACCAATTTTGGATATTGTAATAATAATATTATTCACTTTCAATACATTAAATAGAACATATAGCATTAATATTATAATATACACACACACAGTAGGCCTAATGCAAATTAGTGCGGTTTACATAGATATAAAATTATAATATAACACATCTAACATTTTACATTACATATTACAATTATTACTTCCCACCACCACACTGCACTGCCCTATATAAGGTTGCTAGGCTATCAGCCGAAACATAAACAAATAACTGTTTAACTGCAGGGCCCTTTCAATTTTATATATACATATCATTTGAATCAGGAAAATGTTCTGCGTCTGTCTATAAACTTTCCCTAGGCCTGAACTGTATACTACCAAATACCTGCCAGCTATGTCAGCCCAGCACCATTCCTCCATTTGGCCCTCGACCCGCAGACGCAATGGGAAGCACCACGCAATAGTGCAAACTGCACTTGAGTCCTCAACCAACCCATAACCACGCTGTGTGAACGTCCCCACAAATGACTGAGTTTCACCGTAATCACTTGGAGCAGGTTGTTGGCCTCTGGGGCTAGCACTCCATCACATGATGCGATGAATGGAGATAAGTCCACCCATCGCACTGTAACGGCCTTGGCATACAGGCGTTTCTTTTCGTCCTCCACTGACTCAAGGATGGATTTCGGTGGGTGGTTGGCGTAGGACACCGGCGTGAAGGAATTATTATCTTCATATCAAACAATGCCTGGGTCTGCCTGTTGAAGTCCCCTGAACCCCCAAGTCGCAACGGAGTCCAGCATCCCCATCGACCCCCTGCTGCTCCCTTACTATGGGCTCGTTAATCATGTTTCGCCGTCTGAATGCCAACGCTGCGAGGTCCCCAATGACGTCTCTCAGCTCAATGTGTCTTTGGATAATGAGGCCGCCTTTTTAACAGTTGAGACCATGGTTAAGGTCAAAGGCAGCCCCACACCCATTGCACCTACTGGGCACAGCGATCAGTGGGCGGCCGTACCGGATGGAGAGAGCATCACAGAACTCGCGAGGTGGGAGGTCGAGCTGATGTTCTGATAGTGAGAGAGCCGACACCCAGCCGCCACACTTGAACTCGGTGGCTCTGCGGATTGTCTCCTGTTGTTTTATCAGCATCGCATTGAGTGCTTCCTCGAACTGGGCCGACTCTCGGAGCCAATGCTGCTCAAACCCAACTGGGTGTCCAGCTCGTGTGGTCTCTAAGAACGTAATCCTCCTCGCCTCGGATGGCTCGGCCAACATGGTTTGTTCCTGAAAGTGACACTGTGTATGTTTGGGTGGCTACGACCACAGGATCTAGTAGGCCCAGGCCACCTGATCGTGGGGACAGGGAGAACAGACTCCATTCGCTGGCTGACACTTCAGCCCTGAAACTGGCTGGAAGGGCGCTGGGTGAGCGCTGGGTGTCCTCCAGCACCTCAAACTTGTTGCTGCAGTTTGGTGTTACCCAAATGTATGACCACTCATGTTGCAGGGAACAGATCATGGCTGCAAATGCTGCTTGTGGTTGTGACATCTCATCGAGTTTAGAGTTTATCTACAGCGGCAACCCATCTAGCGACCTTGGCCCTTACAAATGAGGTCTGATCAGCCACCCTCTCAAGGTAACCCCACAGAAAATGGTGGCGGGTTACTATATTAATATTGCGCCCAGAGAACACCCTCTTCGCCTCCTCAACTAATCCCAGGGCCATAACCAAGAAGCACTTGGTGGCTTCAGGGATGTAACCCGCATCGGGGCCGAGAACCTGAAGTTTCTCGAACCACGCAAGAACATCTGGGAGTCTGCTGGCTGCAGCTGAATCATAAGCAAACCAGTTCTGTACCACTTTTGGGTCCTGGAGCTTGTGGATGAAGGGAAGGAGACCGTCCGCGTAGAATAGCATAGCCAGTGGGTCCCCATGCGTGGCACCTTCCTCGCTAAAGATAATCATCTCGGTTCCCTGCACAGTGAGAATAATGTAGCCTCGATAGCAATTAAATAAGAATAATGAGCAACGGGGCCACAGTTACCGGGCATTCCACAAGGCTGCTACCCTATTTAGACGATTGAAAGCATTAGATGCATCCACCAGGAGAACCCCCAACCAGCATCAAACCGCTCATTGAAGATACCCACCATCGAGTGAACTGCGGCTTTGATACCAGCTGATGTGCCAGTGGACAGCTGTTCAGCACCACATGTCAATGTTATGTCGTCACCAGTAGCTTGAGCAATGGAACGGGCCATTTCTGCGGCGCAGACTTTCCCTGATTCCGATTAGCCACACCCCAGGGCATTTACCCAATGCAATAAGGTGGCTAGACATGAGGGCACGGACGGACTCCCTTGGGGTGTTGGCCAAACAGCGGACCATCCCGGCAATTGCGTCCCATAACTGAGTGCTGTGTGCACCATACCTCAGGAGATAGTCACGCCAACAGGTGGTGTCTGAACCGGCGGGACATGCACCACCATGGAGCCAAGTCGTGGGGTGAAATAGGGAAGAGGCTGGCTGAGGTCGCGTAATTTCACTGATGAGTCTGGGACTCGCAGATCAGGTGCGAGTGGCTGCAACACGTAGGCGGGAACCTGCGACTGAAGCTTCTGCACCTATTCTGGTGTTACCCTGGGTGGTGGGAGTGTGGTCATTCGCGACCAGCGTTTCACTTAGGGAATCTAATTCTAAAGAGGGCTGGCTCCCAGTCCGGAAGGTGCTGTTTTGCGAGTCATTTGGTGATGAAAAATGGGTTGGAATGGGTGTCCGTCGTAGTGGTGATAACGAATGTGATTTAAGGGAAATGGTGCCTGTGTGTGGGTTTCTGCAGCCTCCTGCCTGGAATTGTAAGCATGAAACGCATGGGTGCTTTGCTTTAATGCAGCCGCACCTGCCGGAGACACAGCATCTACAACTTGTAATACCGCACTGGCAGCACTGCTGCGACATCACGTTATCTAAAGGATCAAGTCTAACTCAATCCCGATCCTTTGATTAATTGTTATATACTCAGATACTACAGGATATAATAAATTTATTAATTTATATTATAAATTAATTATTATATAATTAATTTTATACAAATTATATTTTATTATATATATTATTATAAATATCAAGAATATCATAAATTCTAGTTTTCTAGTCTTATAATAGAAGATTTTGATTCTACTTCTCTGCATACGGATGTAGATTTTAACAGAGTTGCGTTCCCATTAATACCAGAAGATTTTACCGTTTCTCGAGATGATATTCCTTTGATTACTGGTGATGCTTCAGTTACAGATTCTAGAAAATTTGATACGTTGCCAGGCATACGGTTACATGACACCTCTACAGCCTTTGCGTCTATATATAGATTATCTTTAGAAGACTTTATATACAGGAGTTGGCAAACTACCATACCCATACCAAATGCTTTGACAAGTAGTGAAAAAAATAAATTGAGGTGCAATAAGTTAGAAATAAGAACCACAAAACATGAAGGAGAAGTCAAAACTAAAATTCATAATGTTGTAATAAAGGTTTGTGGCAAGTTTCTTGACCGATATGTTACAAAAACAGTAACAAATAACTATTTCTATACATATGTTAATATCGAAAACGAGTTATTCTGCATAAACCTCTTAACCCCAGATGGAAAGTACAAGGTGGGAGAGACTCAATTTATGGGAATGGGTTATCAACGCAACGACGCATTAAAATTGAAAGTATTTGTGGAGGATGCACCACGGTGTAAACTATATGTTGTCTTCTATTTACGGAACAAAAAAGATACAAATTCAATGGTGAACGTTTTAAAAGAACATCGTATAGTTGAGTGGCGTTTCTTCAGAGATGCTGATGGTGAGGTTGATTGTGGAGTATTTTATAGAAGGATATTCAATGATGTCACCGGGTGGGAGAATACATCAATGGGGAATGAGATTCCATGTACTATTTCTGGGAAAGAGATGTACATTGCTACTGGTAGTGAATTACCAAACTACTTTACAGCTATGCTTAAATGGGTTGAAACGTTCTGTTTACATGACCAGAACATATATGATCCGTCTTATTTGGGACGGATTTTGCGCGACACCACCTTTGCACCTACATTCAAATATGTTACTAAAAAGTTATATGAAAAGGGAGAACTTCCATTCGGATCTGATACGCGGGATGTTATCATTCGCTGCTTCATGCGCCACAAGGTGAGGAAAATTTTCAGAGCTTTAATGGAGGCAAGCGCCAAATTTGTAGAGTGGGATGTTTCCAGAGCATTGCGTGTGTTAATCCGGGAGCATCTTCAAGAGGTAATGGAAGCTCAGATAATGTATTGCGGTGTGAATGCTCCTAAGAATTTACTACGAAACCTGGAATTCATCATCAGGCAGGTCAATGACAAAACCGGAGGTAAATGTAATGTGGTGTTTGTAAATATAATTACCGAATTGCGTAGTCATTTACCTGCCGAATAAAAAACGAACTTTCCCAAAAGCAAGCTGAAATAATTTTTTTTTAATTAGGGGCTATGCAGTAGAAATTGAAAGATTTAATACTTGGAGCCTAGAATAAAATATATGTTTACAGAATCAAAATCAGTTATATCCCGAAAGAAACATTTATAGCATCCCAGCAAAGTCATAACATGATAAGTCGCTGATAAATTGCTTCTAATTTCGCCGGCTAATACCCTGCTAATTTCGCCGGATAAAAGCCGGCTTTTTGGTTTCAATGGTCTTAAAGGTTTCGAAGGGTGGATTTCGAAGATAAATATCCATCGTTTAGTAGACTATTAGCCTTCAAGAAGTTTACGAAGCATTTTCGAAGGATAATTTCATACATTATTAGAAGCATTATCGAAGCATAAAAAAAGACTATTTTTCGAAGAAAAAAAATTTAACTGCTACAAACAAGTCAAAGCCCAGAACAAGTCCTGTGGATGCTTTGGTGGAGAGGGAGGGGGGTATTAGCCACCTTGCCATACCCTACACCCTACTTCCCTATCCTATGTACAATACGTTATTACACTTATTAATGGAAGCGGCTGAGTATAATATATTAAATGAACACTCTATCATAGCAGATTATACTAAACCAAAACTCCCGCTATAATCAGTTCCCTTGAAGGTGCTATGGCAGCATCCAATTAAATAAAGGCATGCTAATTATCCAAGTCACCCCGCATATCCAAGTCGCCCTGCTTGACGGTAGTAGAATCAGCGAGCGCAGTGAATACCAGTAGGTAGGCTAGAATCTGGTATGCCTACAGTATACCGTACCTGTACAACTGTACAGCAGCATGACTAGGGGGGGGGGGGGGGGGGGGGGTGAATCTTTTCCACCTACGCTTAGTTTTGTAACTTCCATTCCTGTCATTTACCGGTAGGGCCAGACTTACTGCCTTTTTAACAACTACGCTTAGGTGTTTTAAAACTACGCCTAGTTATTTTGGAACTACGCGTAGGTGCTACGCGTAGCTGTCCTGATAACAATGATTTTTCATTTCAGGTCCGGTAGGGTTGAGTTGTTAGGTAAGTATCGGTATGTCAGGTATCTGATTATCAGACAAAAGGAATAACAGAATCGGAAGCTCATATCTCTACATACAGCACTGGTAATAAATAATATTCGGCTCTTTCACATACAAACACAGGTGTATAAAAAGTAGACTTAAAATTCACGTCTCATTTAAATATTCTACAGTAGTAAATAAAGCTACCAGTCTACCGGTGAAAGTGGTTAAGCGAAAGCTGATAAATACTGCATATGATGGTAGGTGCTAAAATGCACAACGAGCAACAATGACCAACAATGAGCAACAATGAGCAACAACGAGCAACATTGAGCAACAACTATCAACAATGAGCAACAACGAGCAACAACGAGCAACAATGAGCAACAACGAGCAACAATAAGCAATAATAAAGGAGAACAATGAGCAACAATGAGCAACAATGAGCAACAACGAGGAACAATGACCAACATCGAGCAACAATTAGCAACAACGAGCAACAATGAGCAATAATAAAGTTACCCATTATGCATTACAGTACCCAGTATAAATTTACCCAGTATGGGGACATATAACATATATCCAGGGGATGGGGGTGGGGGGGGGGGGGGGGGGGGGGGTATTGTAGATACATGTAAAAGGCCCCAATAATAATAATACGATGACATCAACCCCAGTACAGAATGTAATAGGGGTGGGAGGGGGGGGGGGGGTGGTAACATAATATAGGGGCCTACCGTACCTACAATCTAGTACTCATAATAAAATCACATAAAGATATGGGAGGGAGCACTACCTCCAATGAGATATCAAACGCTTATAGGGTTGACAAATCCGGGTTATGGAAACAATATTAACCCCGCCGCTGTGCCAGTATACAACCGAACATCTACACCATTAGTTACACTGGAAACGACACAATCAATGCATCCCTTAAGCGCTAAAAACAAGGATCGTACTACTCTTAAATCTGATGGTAGCAAGCCGGAGGAATACCTACAGTTCCGGAGGATGTATAGCAACGAAATCCTTTCAAAGAAACTGACGCAGGCGGAGTGCCTGAAGTATTTACCAAGTCTACACCGTGGGACCGTCCTATGACATGGTCAGACAATATCAAGGAATATAGGGAGGGTTTAAAGCTGCCTGGAAGGCGTTACATAGAGAGTATGGCCATCCAGCCAAGATAATCCGACAGACCCTGAAGGGGATAACATCAGACGGACTTATAGACAGCCCAATCAACATCAGAGCATTTGCAACCAGGATAGAGAAAGCACTAATAATCCGGAAGACATTAGAAGCCCCATATGAACTAAACGCTTCTAATAACATCGTAATGATAGTAGAGGCACTACCAAAATGGTTTAGAAGCAAATGGAGGAAAGTAGACTTCTCGACACGGGAAAAGAAGGGAACGCAGAACCGGGATTATCGGAAATATCGAATTTCCTGACGTATGAGGCCAAGGTCATAAATGATCCAATGTATGGGGAAGATAATTTGTTGGAGGTGAAAAGAGTTGAAGAGCGAACTAGGGAGAGGCGAGAGCATCACCGGTCAGACGAGATGCCTCGAAGACTACAGTTGATATCATTTGGATTTACAGAGGAGTGGTCTTCCAGACAAGGTGCAAAGGCCCTATAACAATGGCCAGAGATGCAGATTCACTATCAGGCAGGCCATAGCCCATGCACTGTGACCAGTGGTGAGAAATTCCATCTGACGAACGGAGACTTTATACATGGACACCTACAGTACACAGGTTTGACAGTAGTAAAACTGACCAGGGGGAGACAATAGCCACGACTATTGGCCCAAAGAAGGCCAATACGAAAGTTCTACTGAAAGTTGTGCCAGTGAAGGTGTCTGCCAAAAACGGGAAATCATTAACTACCTTAATGTTAATTGATACTGGGTCAGCATTCACTGTCACAGACAGGTCAGTCACCGACAAAACTGGACTAGAGACAAAACCCAGTCCAGTAACAGTTACAACAGTGACTGACTAGGACCGAAAAATTCACATGGGTGTCTGTAGATGCTGCATAGAAAGCGTGAGAGGACATTACAGCACGGCATTGGATCCAATCCATGTGATGGATTCAATGAAAATCAGCGCACGGCGACCAACACAACAGTAGGTAGCCCAGTACCCACACTTGAAGGGTATGGACTTCGCAATACCGGGACTGGACATACCACTAGTATCGATTACAGTCAGGATGGACTGCCCGACGGCCCACGGGGAGCTGGAAGTCTCGGAGGGGTAGCGATCCCGTATTAACGCCATTCGGCTGGACGCTCAGTGGACCAACCAGAACCAGTCAGGAAGATCCAACGTACAGTAGTCCCATTGGATCATTAATTTGGACAATTACTAGTTGGACTTCCATAAATGACTAACAAGTATTGGACGTGGACAGACCACAGTAAGCAGTAGTACTGTACTACCCAGTAAGCACGACTAGTAAGTAAGCACTACACAGTAAGCACGACACGTAAGTAAGCACTACCCAGTAAGCACTACCAAGTGAGCACTACCAGTAAGTAAGTACTACCCAGATGGTAATGAGGGTGAATCACGCAGACACAGAAATGGACAAAGGAAGAACAGAGGTAGATGGAATCACACAGGAGTAGAGTAGGCTATCCCGATTAAGAACAGTTAATGTGGCACCCACCGAAAAAAACAAATTTTAAATTTCTAAACTAATTTACCGGTGTAAATCTAAAATAGAGATGTTGCAAATCATATTTCATGAAATTTAATTTTCAAAAAACGTCTCAATAGAAGTGCCAAAAGTAGGGCTATAAAATGGAGCTATAATTCGAAAACAGAAAGGAAGGAAATAGATTTTTAGAAAAAGTCATAAAATTGCAGATTCCCAATTGCGTTTGTGTTGAGTTATAACAAAAACACCTGGGGGGGGGGGGGTCATATTGACCCCCCCCCCGTGGTTAATAGGGTTAATTGGAATATGAGTAATATGACCAATACATTCTGATAGTAGGTAGGCCTCCAACGCAGGTCCAGCAGTTTCTATGGGTATTTCGTGCTTTCCGATCTATTGTGCGTTGTAATTTGTTACTGGTATACACCATACTGCCTCAATCCGATATATTTTTATTCCTTCGTAGATTTCAATTAGATTGTTTTTGAGTTTTCAAAGAATGCGACTCTTCGTACAGCAGCGGCCCCCCTGACCACTACATTTGGTATTTATCACCCCGTCACAAGATTGTTACCTTTAGTATAATAATTAAACAGCGCCAAATTAAATAAAGTATGAGTCATTCTCGTCCTGTTTAAATTACTTCATTATTATACAATCTATGGATGTTATAACTATTTACATACTTGTGTGTAAAGTAGCGCTTTACAATCCGAGTGGCTTTATTACACGAACGAACGTTAGTGATTGAGTGAAAATAAAGCCACGAGGATCAGAGTATGTATGTAGTTTTATTCCAAAATTTTAACATTCGAAATGATTGTACATATACATTATAAGTGATAGAAACTGCAGAAATTATATTAGTTGCTGTATAAATAAATGTAAAATTGACTTAAATTATGTTATAAATTATCATTTAGCTTATATCCTTTATCCTTTAGTTAGCTTATATTTATGGTGGCGTTTGGAGCCATGTTATAATAATATAGCTAGGCCCAACTGGTTATTAATAGTTATACCCCGCCTACCGGTAGGTAATGCAGTAGGCCTATCTGGTTGTCAGGCAAGTTTCCACCTATTGTTTACGTGGTAACCAATGACGGTGTTAAGTAATGTCCATTAAGGGGACATTACTTAACGGATAACACCAAATACAATACTAAATGTACAGGCCAATACAATGCCGTAATGTCCTCAAAAGTGGTAAAGAGCTAAATAATACTAAAGGCGTTGAGTAGTGTTACAATTTTGGAATAAAAACATATAAACATTAAGTAGTTTATGTTTCTAGGCCAATATTGAATTTCAATGGTTAAGAGTGTCATAACAGCTAATTTCCAATCGAAACGACCGCAAAATATTGCGTGAAACTCAAATTCTTTCAAAGTGAACAGACATCTGCATCGCTGCAGAATGATCTTCAGCGTGTATTTGCCCCCTACAGCTATCAGTAACTTATCCTAGAACTACTGTAATTCTAGAATGGTCGGAAGAAGTTAGGGTACATTCATGTCACTGTCACTCAGAGACCGACCCCAAATCGTTCTCGGGTAGGAGGTTTAGGCCTATCAACAAAACTTTCAGCGTTTAACCCACTCACTGTGATAAAAAGCGGGGCTTCTAATATTAGAAAGGAAAATATAGATAAATTCCTATAATGTGTAATTTACAGAGGAAACCATTTCAAATAATAATAATAATAATATATATCAATATATATTTATATTTTATATATCATTATATATATATATATATATATATATATATATATATATATAATAAAAATAAAAATAAAATAATAGGAAGGAATTGTATACAACCATGTTCAGCATGATCCGGTCTCTTAAATATAATTTTGAGTTGAACGAATTATGTTTTTGACAGACCAATATCAAGCAAGTAAAATTATTTGGAAACAGAGAAACAACATGTTCCTATCTGTTCAACCGTAAGTAGTCATCGTTTTATTTAAGCAGGGACACAAAGCGCAACCCTGTTTAAATACTGTAAGTAAAATTATCACATTGGTTACATTTTTGCATATGTGTTTCCGTGTACATATATATATATATATATATATATATATATATTTTATATATATATATTATGCTGATCTTTTGGCGCGAGGAGTCTGGGCCAATCAGAGGGTGGCGTCTTTCGACATTGCGGTTGTAAACGCCGACGCCCCCTCTTATTCCAACCGGTCCGTAGACTCCATTCTAGAACAACGGGTTCGCGCCAAGAAGGTCCATTATAGCGCGGTGTGCGAGGACAGGAGGATCTCCTTCACCCCCCTAGTAGGTACCACCGACGGGGTGTGGTGCAAGGAGGCAGAGATCCTGATCCGCCACCTCGCTGAGACCCTCGTTGCCCGGCGGCAGGGGATGCGGGAACGTGGCCTTGCTTGCGTTCTTGGGGGAGTTCGGAGGCGGCTTCAGTTCGCGCTCCTCCGCTCCAACTCCCTGTGTTTGCGTGGGGGTCGGCGGTCCTGGAGGTGTCTCGGGTTCGGGGACGGAGCTGGTCTGCGTGGGTCTGACTTACCAGACAATTATTGATTTGGTGGTGGCATTCTTGCTATTCCTTGGTGGTGCGATTTTTAATTGCTTTTAATAGTTTGTTCGTTACTTTTATATTGTGTTATCCTGTACAATATAATGTTATCTTTGTATATTTTATATATATATATATAATATATTATAATAATATATATTAATAATCATAATAAACATAATAATACTGTAAGACAACTAGTGACACAAATTGAAAGGTAGATTATTTTATTTATCTTGTTAGAATAACTCAGAAGTGAAAAATTTACAATAATACTGGTTTTTTACAAAATTTTTGTGAACATCCCAACACCCCTTAGCAATTATACAACATGCATTTGATATGCCCTGAATAGGTTAAACACAAATTTAGTTTTACAATATTTGGAGTTCCAAGTTTTCAGAAATCCCCTCTACATTTTTCCTAAACCCAGGAGCTGTTCGAACGAATATTTTCATTCATTCATATAAAAATACTACAATCTAATGATCGTGAAAGTTACTTAAAACTTTAGTTAAAAATTACTGGATAAAATTATGTAAGAAAAATGGTGTGTGTATTTTGGATCTTGTTCTTAGTTTACTAAAAATAAATAACGTAATTATTTTAACACACTTATTCCCTGTTTTTTTGTTATTTTACCAGTTATTTTACCCTCGGCTTTGGCATGTGACCCTTATGCAATAACCGCCCTTGGATAAAATAAATGGGGAAATAACAAAAATACAGGGAAGAAGTATTTGTTGCTAAGGATACTTAACATTAATAACAAAACACATAAAAAAGAAACATTTTCTCAAAAACACTAATTATCATAAAAAAGACTAGCCATAAATATTTAGTTAATATAATTATATTCATCTGTAATCAATAACAAAAGCACAAAAAATTATGATCAAATAATTTTTTTAATAAGTCGGAATATCATATTCGTCATATTACTGGATTATTTCCTGTTTCACAAGTTGATATTCCTCAATATTCATGTGAACCCAATAAGAATGGCTGCTGGTGGTTCAGGTATGTACTGCATCAGTATGAAGGGAGGCAGAATTGATTATTACAAAAAGTAGAATAATATATTGAAAATTTAAAATTAATAAAAACTGTCAATTTTAAACATGGTCATATAAATTGTGGAATTTGAAAAGTAACAAATTTAGTAATCAAATTTTTTCTTAAAAGTTTCTGTAGAAAGGAAAACAACGGTATAAATTTTGGTATATATTTTGGGCTCGTTGTTCAGTGTCTGCAAGTTTATATCTCACCTTTTGTACTCAGTCCGAAGGTCACACTGCCATTTTTGAAATTTTCACATTTCATTAAGAAAATTATATGTGATTGATCGCTAAATAACTTTTTGAAAAATTTGGTATCATGACTGGTCATCATTTTCTCGGGGGGTACATCGCCCAGTTATCAGACTGGAAGATGTGGGTGGTGGAGAATGTGGCCGGATGGGTCAACAGCGAACATCCAGAAGCACTTGGCAGCTGTTGAGAACATCCCAAGGTATGGTCATTCATTTGTCTCCCAGTTTATCCAGGCAGATTATTTGCGTTACACCAACCATATGATTTGTGAGATCTCTATTTTATTGCATTTAGATTGAATTCATACAATATAAATTAATTTAGAAATTTTACTCACTTGTTTTTTTTGGCGGGTGCAAAATTTTGGTGCCTGCACCAAATTTTGAAATATCTTAATTTTATAAATCGATTGTTTGAACCAGATTTTTGCGCAATATGGTTTTTTTGGGGTTCTGGTTTCGTTGTAATATATACGAGTAGCACCAGGCGTATCAAACTCGTATTTTTCGGTGCTGTGTACAAAATTTGGTGCCAGCACAAAATTTTGAAAATCCATTCAATAGTTCTCGCGTTTTAGAAGAATATGGCGGTTCTGAATTCAATGTAATAAATAATTATCTAACTAGATATCTCAAACTTGTATTTTTCGGAAGTGGGTGCTAAATTTGGTGCTAGCACCAAATTATGAATAAACCATCACATATATCAATTGATTGTGTCACCTTGTTTCTTGCGTTATACGGGTTTGTGAGGGTTATGAATTCAATGGAATAAGTAAAAATTGCATAATAGATTTCAAACTTGTATTTTCGTCGGTGGGTTAAAAATGTTGTGCCAGCACCAAATCTTTGAAAATAAGCAAATTGATCAAGAGATAGAACCATCTTATAATTAATATAAACAGCACTGGACGTCTCCAACATGTACTTGTTGAAGATGGGTACGAAATTAGGTGCTAGCACCAAAATTTGTCATATTTCGCCTGAAAATACGAGTAGCGATGATCTGGCAAAATATAAATTCATTCCATTAGAATCAGCGCCCCAGTAAACCTGAATAAATATTTGAATTTCTAGCATGGTGTAAGTGAATTAAAAATTAAGTGTTCAAACTTTAAATTGCTGGTGACTTGGTTTTTTTCATGTTTTGCCTACGGCGAGGACTAAAAAGCCATTTATAGTAATCAGATAATTTTTAACATTTAACGGATTTTGCACCCCAGAATACCTGTATTGAAAAAAATTAGCCGAAAATTGTAAAACTTTCAAATTTTATGAAAATTGTTCACTACTGTAATTTTGGTGCTGCAATATAAACACCCAAGTACATTTTTTTTCGGAAATCTACGTACAAACAAAAAATTAGCCGTTTTCTTTAAAATAGATTTTAGACAACCTCTTTAATTAAATTCAACCAAATTTAAATTTTTTACGAATACCCCCCCTCCCCCCCCCCCCCCCCCGGTATTTGTACAACATTTTATAGCCCGGTACTAATAGGAGGGTTCAAAGAATCGAGGGAAGAACTCGACTCCACGTTTCAAGAGATCCGGGATGCCACACTCTGCCGCCTCCCAGGCTGCCGGTAAAGGAAAATGGAGCAGGCAGTGAATAATGAGACCAGTGGCTGGTTATATGCGCTGCGCAGCCTTCTTCCCTCAAAGCCATGGTCCATCAGTGCAGAAGAGTTTAGAGTCAGCCTGGGAGGGTTGCAGAGATGAGTTCTCTACCTCCGTTGCACCGAGCTACTACTACTAGGATCGACATGCTGCATTGCAGCTAAATTTTTAAGAATGCTGTGCCGGCTTGTCGACAAAATTGAGCCGTCAAAACTCCACATCACCCCATGACATTTGCTAGATCATCCGCATCTTCAAGACCATTCTTTAAAATGCGTCTCAAGAAAGTCATGGGCTGTCCACCATGCTCATTCACTCCATGAGGCTGCCAAAGCACAATATTATGCACTGGCTGGTCCTCACGGTGAAAGGAATGTCCTGCAAAGCGGAGGCGACTTTGTTCTAGTGTCAAACTTGAGGGGACCAATATGAGACACCTCCAATGTTATATAGTGTCTGGTTGGAGATGTGTGCATTGTATTTCACATAATGACCCCGGCGTAGCATTCTTGTGAATGTGCCATCCAGAGATTTGGCGTCCTTAGCAGTTAGAGCCCAGCTTGGACTCCCATAGAGGATTACTGGAACTACTGCTGCTCTAAATAATAGGACCTTAAGTTTCCGATTAATTCACGGTGACTTCCAAATCCTGGAAAGCCTATTCATAGCTGCCCATGCCTTTCCCTTACGTATTCGAAACAGTAACAGTTAAGTAACAGAAGTCGTTCACATGCTCAAGCATACCGCTAGAACATTGACACTAGAACAAAGTCGCCTCCGCTTTGCAGGACATTGCTTTCGCCGTGAGGACCAGCCAGTGCATAATCTTGTGCTTTGGCAGCTTCATGGAGTGAATAAGCATGGTGGACAGCCCATGACATTCTTGAGACGCATCTTAAAGGACACTGACCTTGAAGATGCGGATCATCTAGCAAATGTCATGGGTGATAGGGAGTTGTGGCGGCGCAATTTTGTCGACAAGCCGGCACAGCATTCTTAAAATGCAGCTGCAATGCTGCATGCCGATACTAGTAGTAGTCAAGCATATCATCCTTTGAGCAACTGTCAACATTTTGGTCTTTTTGGAGTTAATAAAAAGACCAACACTAGAAGCAGCCTGTTCTAATGAGCTGAGGAGCCGTTGGGCTCCCGCTAGTGATTCTAAGAGTACTCCTAAGTCATCAGCAAAGTCTAGATCAGTTAGGTACTTGGCAGGATTTCCTCGACTTCTGGAGCCAGTAGGTGGAGTTATGATCACCCCATCATCATTATGAGGATCTAAGGACATGCGTAGAACATAGTCAACCACAATTATGAACAAGAATGGTGCAAGTGTGTCTCCCTGGAGGACGCCCCATAACACTTCAAATGGTTCTGTGTCACCGTCAACAGTAGACACAAATGTTGTCGAACAATCGTATACTGATCTGATTGCTGCAATAATTTCATCAGGAATCCCATATAATGAAAGTATGCTGAACATACGTGAGCGAGAGACTGAATCAAAGGCCTTGAAGAAGTCAACAAAGATAACAGCCAGATGCCTGTCTTTCTTTTTTGATAACTCTTAAATTATCCTTCTAAGTGCCAAAATGGGCTCCATGGTCCCACGACCTTTACGGAACCCATTCTGATTTCCACGGAGCAGTCTCTCAATGGGATCCCAGATGCGATTTAATAGAATTATATTGTATAGCTTTGCAGCAATCGAAATCAATGAGATTCCCCGAAAAGAACCATAGAGTGTTAGGTTGCCCTTCTTGGGAACTGGCACCAACTTATTTGTTTTCATTTCTTGTGAGACTCATGTTGTTCTGTACATGTCTACTATATGATGGGATAGATGAGCTTTAAACAATCAGGTATTTTTTTAGGGGGAACCTTAGGGGGAACACCATCTACTCCACTGGCACGATTGGTCTTAATGCTCTTTGCAGCAGCCTTCACTTCTGCAAAGGAAATTTCGCCAATGGGAATATCTGGGAGTACAGACTCAGACTCAGACACTTTTACTTCTATAAAGTTGTCAGGCAACACCCTGTCATTATTGAGGAGATTTTCAAAGTGGGCCTTCCAACCATTGAAGCGATCGGCTGGTGATTCAGCCTTAACCTTGGTGGTTGGTTGGCTTTGGCTTTTCCGCTCAGTAAGCAAGTTGATCGATTTCCATGCCTGGGATGATTACCTGCTGTCGTCAGCATCATTGATGGCATCAAACCTATTGGTTTATTAGCTCCCGTAGATTAACAGCGTACTGCCTGTTCAGGGACCTAGATGCAGCCTTAACTGCATTCTTGGCCGCTGTAGTCTGTTTCAGTCGGGACTCTTTCTGCGCCTTTATAGAGGTCATTTCGGCACTTCTGAATTTTGAGGTCAGTCCATGGGGCCCTTTTCCTTATCCATATTCCTTATCCATATAAATCAGAAATAATATAAAATCAAGAATATTATAAATTATAGTTTTCTAGTCTTATAATAGGAGAATCTAAACTTCAGTTTTATAAAAATAGATTCTACTTCTCTGCATACGGATGTAGATTTTAACAGAGTTGCGTTCCCATTAATACCGGAAGATTTTCCCGTTTCTCGAGATGCTATTCCTTTGAATACTGGTGCTTTAGTTACATATTCTAGAAAATTTGATACATTGCCAGGCATACGGTTACATGACACCTCTACAGCCTTTGCGTCTATATATAGATTATTTCTAGAAGACTTTATATACAGGAGTTGGCAAACTACCATACCCATACCAAATGCGTTGTCAAGTAGTGAAAAAAATAAATTGAGGTTTAATAAGTTAGAGATAAGAACCACAAAACATGAAGGAGAAGTCAAAACTAAAATTCATAATGTCGTAATAAAGGTTTGTGGCAAATTCCTTGAACAATTTGTTACGAAAACAATGACAAATAACTATTTCTATACTTATGTTGATATCGAAAACGAGTTATTCTGCATAAACCTCTTAACCCCAGAGGGAAAGTACAAGGTGGGAGAGACCCATTTTACGGGAATGGCTTATCAACGCAACGACGCATTAAAATTGAAAGTATTCGTGGAAGATGCAAGACGGTGTAAACTATATGTTGTCTTCTATTTTCGGAACAAAAAAGATACAAATTCTATGGTTAACGTTTTAAGAGAACATCGTATAGTTGAGTGGCTGTTCTTTATCATCACAGATGCTGATGGTGACGTTGGCGGTGGTGTATTTTATAGAAGGATATTCAATGCCGTCACCGGGCGGGAGTATACATCACTGGAGAATGAGATGACGAAATGTACCATTGCTGGGAAACAGATGTACATTGGTACTGGTAGTGAATTACCGAACTACTTTAAAGCTATGCTTAAATGGGTTGAAACATTCTGTATACATGACCAGAACATATATGATCCATCTTATTTGAAACGTATTTTGGATGACCCCACCAATCTACCTACGAGAAATTATGTTACTAACAAGATATTTGAAAAGGGAGAACTTCCATTCGGATCCGATACGCGTGATGTTATCATTCGCTGCTACATGCGCCACAAGGTGATGAAAATATTCAAAGTTTTAATGGAAATACCCCGCGAATTTGTAGGGTGGGATGTTCCCAGAGCATTGCGTGTGTTAATCCGGGAACATCTTCAAGAGGTAATGGAAGCTCAGATAATGTATTGCGATGTCAACGCTCCTAAGAATTTACTACGAAACCTGGAATCCATCATCAGGCAGGTCAACGACAAAACCGGAGGTACATGGAATGTGGTGTTTGTAAATATAATTACCGAATTGCGTAGTCATTTACCTGCCGAATAAAAACTAATTTTATCAAAAGCAAGCCGAAAAATTTTTTCTTAAATCAGGGCCTGAGGTCCATGTAATGCTATACAGTAGAAATATAAAGATTTTCTACTTGATGTTGACAGAATAAGATATATCCCGAAAGAAAATTTATAGCATTGAAGTACAATTTCAAAGTCTGAGATATATTTAATTGACTTGGTTTCTTAACAATACTTTGCTACTTATTTGATGGTTATGTTATTTCCTACAAACTGTCGCAGTAGCCGGCTAGATCTTAGAAACATGCGCAGCCAGTTACCGTGCGGGTGAGTATGAGAGTTTAGTTTGTTCTCACTTCTCACTGGTACTGGGGATGGATGATATGACAGACATTGGGAAAACTAGCTTATTGTTCTTCCTTCCATGTATAATAGAAATATCATAGGTAATAAACAGTAACCAGTAAAAGGCACAAGTCTGAGTCTGATGTTTGCACTGAAATACCGTCACTGATACACGAATCAGAACCGTTAAAACCAAAGCCGCTTCTCAGATTTGAGAGATTTGTTTCTCAGATGTGACTGAATACAAATTGATATTACAGCAGTATTAAGCTACTATATATTGAGAGGGTTTAGCTTATTGCTGCCCTGACCAAGTGTCAGAGCTGCTACTTCACTATTGGCTAATGCCACAATGATTAATCACTTACTTTCCTGAGTAATCCCTCTCTTACTATGTATGGGCAACGGATTGTGGTTAGTAAGCCGTTGCCTATAGTAATAACTATTTACATACTTGTGTGTAAAGTAGCACTTTACACGTTCGTGGGGCCATCGCGCAGGACGAGACTCAGTTGTTTGATACAGATTAAAATTGAGCAATTCCATCCCAAAATCGGTACTTAACCAAAATTTAACCAAACTTTTACTTAAAAAAAAACTTTTGCATTGGCAGCTTGGCATCGATGTCATAGAAGTCCACAGTCAAACTACTCAAAAAATTCAATGCATCTTCAGTCCTTGGGTCTCGCTCATCGGTTAGTCCAGTTTGCCGGTAGTGCTAGCACAGTAGCGATACAAAAAGTCGAGGTCGCCAACGACACTGCGACAGACAGAGGCGGTGGCCTTGATGGCGAGTTGTTTGAGTACCGATACAATTCCAAAACGTTGCTTTGTATAGCAGTATTGGGCTGCTGGGGTACCTGGGTGTAAACACAGTAGTGGATACCGGAACATGGAATAAAGGTCAGCTGGTACAACCTGACAATATGTCAGTCAGTCTTAAGTCCGCATAATTTCAAAACTTCCATGGCTGCATGGTCTGATGGTTGCCTTTGCTGAGCCGATTGATGGGCGGCGCCAACGACCTGTAGACGGTACCGGTAACTCTGTTCCACTGTAACAGTACCAGTACCGTACAATTACTAAGTCCCAACATGGTTTTTTGAAGCGTCGCTCTACTGGTACGCAACGACTAGAGTGTTTAAATGACTGGCAAAAATTGTCTGATAGAAAACAATCTTTGGATGCCATTTATAGACCTGATGGCCTATTGACTTCGCGAAAGCGTTCGACCGTGTAGTTCATAGTAAATTGATGTGTAAACTTGCTGGTGATGGAATTGGAGGTGACCTTCTAGCTTGGTTGGAAGCTTTTCCTTTCTAATCGTACCCAGCGAGTTGTTGTACTGTAGGTAATTGTTTTTCTGCAGCCCACGCCGTCCCCTCTGGTGACTCCACAGGGTAGTGTTATTGGTCCTATTGTATTTGTAATATTCACTTACCTGATTTATTTAATGGTGCTACTTGGCAACTTTATGCCGATGACGTAAAGTTATATGCCCCTTTCTTCCTCCCATTCACAGTTAGTAGCGTGTTTAGATATTTTAGAGACATGGGCCTCGAATTGGCAGCTCACTCTAGCTATTGATAAGTATAAAGTAATGTACATTGGTGCATCCAATCCATATCTGCCGTATTGTTTATATGGTAAGGAATGAGAACAGTTGACAATTTGAAAAATTTGGGAATTATTATGTGCCCTGATTTAAAATTTCAAGTATATTGTAGGGAACAATCGGCTAAGGCTTTTAAAATTATAAATATGATTTTTCGGTGTTTTCATACAGCAAATAAATATGCACTTCTTACAGCCTATAGATAGATCTTACGTCCGGCCATTGGTGGAATACAACACCTCTGTCTGGTCGCCATATCTAAAATATACCATAGACATGATAGAGCGGGTGCAAAGATATTTTACACGCAGATTGTTTGCTAGATGTAATATACCTACCTACCTTACATTAGTTATTTAGACAGATTACAAAGTCTTAGCCTTATGCCATTAGAAGTTAGGCGCATTACTTTCGACCTGAGAATGTATTTCTCAGTATTTTATATGAGAATGTATTTCTCAGTATTTTGTATGAGAATGAATTTCGACCTAATACTAACTAATGTTGAGTGCCTCATAGTTGTTCACTTATATCTGTATATTTTTATTTGATATTTGATTAATTTAATTTAATTAAAGAGTATATATAACTAAACTAATAAAACTAACCTCTGTAACCTCTGTAACTATGATTTCACATTTCTTTTAAAGCATACATACAGGTTTAACGAACTAAAAGGGAGAATTAAACAGGGAACCCCTACAACTGCCGATTGTGCACATGCAAGGTACATAGAAGATTGCTACAATCTTTCAAACCTATCGTATAAATAATAGGATTCGGAAATACTTTAACATGGTCTAAACCTTCATTATAACTGTACCTGACTGACACTCGCCTTCATCATATCCATATCTACACCAGACACTCTCTATTATTTATTATACGGACTTGTAACTTCTAAATCCTGTATCCACACTTTTAAAATTTAAATCACTGCTAATGATGTTCAAGTTGACGTTGCTGGGGTGTTAATACCATGGGACTAATAGATTATTTGTGGCACCGTACTTATGTTAGACTTTCCCCATATATATACAATATTTGCCGTCAATGCGTTATCTATACTCTTACCATCCGTATCTAACTCCGCTACGCCGGGTTTACTGTGCCAAGTACAATGAACACAGCGCCAACCAGACACTATATAACATTGGAGGTGTCTCATTGATTCCCACAAAGCTTGACACTAGAACAAAGCAGCCTCCGCTTTGCAGGACATTGCATTCGCCGTGAGGACCAGCCAGTGCATAATCTTGTGCTTTGGCAACCTCATTGAGTGAATAAGCATGGTGAACAGCCCATGACTTTCTTGAGACGCACCTTAGAGGACACTGGCCGTGAAGATACGGATGATCTAGCAAATGTCATGGTTGAAAGGGAGTTGTGGCGGCGCAATTTTGTCGACAAGCTGGCACAGCGTTCTTAAAAATGCAGCTGCAATGCAACTTAAGACTGCCCGTTCAATAGAAGTGGATTAGGTGGGACTGTGAGTGTCAGGGGCTAGTGGCTGAACTGGTTAGCGCTACTGATGAGGCCTGTTAGGCCGAAACGTACGTATAGCGCTGGGAAACCCCGGTGACGCGCTTTCTCATTTTTTCCACTTCTGAACAAACCCATAATATTACACCTGCTATGCAGCATGCCGATCCCAGTAGTAGTATCCGTATCTTTACCGATATATGATAATTAAAGGTAACGACATAATGACTTTTAGTTAATATACCGATATGTGGTTATTTTAATGATTGGTGCAGTTATCTTTATTCTACTACTAAAATATATTACTACTGTATTATACTACTATTATTGTACTCATACGCGATGTTTATTTTACCACTGACTTATTTTACTACAACGGTAATTACTCAACGGTATAATTAATGGGATATGAGTAACCAGTTTCTGGTGTAATAATTGGTGTAAAATATTGTTTACTTTGTATCGCTAACTATAATAACTGTCTGATATTATTTGTGCTGTGGACTTTTTACTTCATAACAAATATCAATTTTATTTGATTAAAGAAAATGAATGAATGGATACTAATGTTGTAAAGCCTAGACCCAGTGTCGGAGAATCAATTACATTATCACAATAGAAGTATCAATTCGATAATGCGTCAAAGTAACAAATAGTGTGAAACCAAAATCCAATAAGTGAAGCAGTATATTATCAGTCAGTACGTGGCTACAATGGGTCGTCATTATGACGATCTAAGGACATAGGTAGATCACAGACACAGTCAACCACAATTTTGAATAATATTGGCGCAAGTGTATCACCCTGGATGACTTCCCATAAAACTTCTAATTGATCTGTATCACCGTCGACAAAATGTCGTCGAACCATCGTATAGTGATCTTTTATTGATACAAACCAGGTTCGAAATGATTGAGATTTAATGGGAATTTGAATGGTTCGAAAATCACTCTCCATATAAAGAAAGGTTAAATAAAAAAATACTGAAATAAATCACATCAGCGACTTGTGACACGTCAGATCTACTAGCCAATCGCAGCCGATTTTCAAAATTATGTTCGCTCGCTTACTTAAACCCGCCATTTCGACATTTTCTTCATGTTTTTACATTAATACACACTGTAAAAGCTTCTGTGGGATATAACTGGCCCTTTTGCTTCGCAATCCAGTTTCCCCCCTAGGCGCTGGAATACTCTAAAAGGCTCTATAACTATATATATATTCCCCTCGCCCGCAAGGTACCGTTATAGGTGTTTTAACGGACATAAAAGTCATTCTGCTATATACGTGTTTTGGCGGACATGGTAAGGCAAAAAACCTGCAATGCACCAAATACCTTTCACAGCTTAGCCGTGATGATTCATATTACGACATCTAACAGCTGGTTGCTGACATGGAAACAGCCATTGGCCACATGGTTCTTTGTTTAGCTTAAGCCAATCAGAGCGATTTTTTCTGTCGATGTGGAGCTTTTCGGCCGATCATACTAGAAATTATAGAGCGTATAACTGTTATCAACTCACATATCTTATCTAATCATAACAACTGATCGCAATTCAGTTTTACATTATCGGTTCAATATACATTATTATACTGCTGTTTACTATTGTTTGGTTGAATATTATTTGGAGAACATTTATAAAGAACCCAAATTTCCCAATTTTCTTGATACACTACAGGTTAGAGAGGCGGGTTATATATAGCGATTGCGATTTATATTATTGTGTATGTAGTGAATTTAATGCTATTTGATAAGCACTACATTGGTCCGTTGCTGTTCTCTTTATATATGATAAAAATCATTGACGGTCGGCAAATTAGTGAGCAGTATTGTATGTTACCGGTAGTGTGCATGATTGTGACTGATAACTAAGCATTTCCTAAAGAATGCGCCTCATACGTGAATCATAAGCCTTACCGACTTACCATTGTGATTAGTATAAGTCATATCTCTGTTTACCTAAATAGAGCGCCACGTCCTAAAGGAACTGTTAATATTTCCCGAAAGTGAATAATATTAGTCAGAAATTAATTATTAACGATCAATCGAATAATACAGTACAGTAAGCTTACACTGCAATAATAATCTAAGCCCTCAGAATCCAGTCTCCCGGGAATATCCAGCGGGTGAATGGACGCGCACTAGGCTGGCTTCTGCTAATGTTGTGTTTATTGGTATTAAATATTTGTTATCTTCTAAAGTCTATTTATAAACCAAAAGACATATAAATTTTGGCAGGTTAAACTGCTAAAGGTCTTCAAAAGCGCGTACAATAACAGTTATTGACTTTATTGCAGTAAGCAATAAAGTTGAAAGTACCGGTCGACCGGTAAACCTGAACCGGTACTTCTGTAGGTCAGTAGGCCCAACTGCCAGAACCGGTACTGCTGTAGGTCCGTAGGTCCAACTGCCAGAACCGGTACTTCTGTAGGTCCGTAGGCCCAACTGTCCTAACCGGTACTTCCAGTATAAGTACATTAGTATTATTCGATTTTGATTATTGTATACCGGTAGGTCTCGATATTAAATCGGGGACGCCTGGTTTTTATTGGGATTTTACTTAGGTCTATTTCTGTCAGTTTTATTTCCTAGTAAGTTAATATTGAGCTGAAGACGTGTAAGTCTGCTCAGATTGTTCAGATAACTGTAGGCCAGACTGTTGTCGGATTGTTGTTGAGTTTGGAGAGATTGCGGCGTGTGTAGAGTTTGTCCGATAGAGTGCCAGTTAGTAAGTTGGGGCAGCCATAGCTGTAAGGTCAATCCCCTCTTAAAGAATAAGTCGTACTACCGTGTTAGAACGCATACTAACTAACCATTTTGGAATCTGCACATACTGTAGTTTATTTAGGCTTGACAGTATTCTGCCAGCGTTTTGGCCTGTGTTTGTTTGTGTGGTCTGTTCAGGTACCGTAATAGTTATTACTCAGATACTTTGTAGGCTGGATTGTTGTCTAGCTATTATTAGGTCTGAAGAGATTGCTGCGTGTGTAGAGTTTGTCTGATAAAGTGCCAGTTAGTAAGTTGGGGCAGCCATAGCTGTAAGGTCAATCCCCTCTTAAAGAATAAGTCGTACTACCGTGTTAGAACGCATACTAACTAACAATTTTGGAATCTGCACATACAGTAGTTTATTTAGGCTTGGTGGTAGTCTGCCAGCGTTTGGTTTGTATTTTGTTTGAGTATTCTGTACGGGTAGCGTAATATTTATTATTCAGAGTTTATGCGATTATTCGCAACATTCATGTCCCCAAGTTTATTCCTACAGTAATTGTGTTTGTTATACATACCGTTATAGTTAAATTAACCCCGGTACTACACGGGCTGCTTGGCGTAGGAAAAGACTGGTGACTTTGTGCTCTGGTCACTCCAGCAGATGCCGTGGTTCTTTTAACTGTTCAAGTATATTTAACTACTGATTATTTGTTGTACCAGTACTTGTACCTAATTTAGGGTTTAGTGTACAGTGCTTCCCGAGGTAATTAGTGTGTAGGCAGTATATTTGTGTTGTAAAGTGGTTAATAGGCACGCTGGATCTGGTAGTCCGCGGTAATTAACTTCTAGGTAGGAACACTCCGTGATACATAACGTAGTACCTATAGCGATACGGTTATAGGTCGTCAGGCGGTGGTATTTTCCTATCTGGACAGTGCAATATATTTACTACTACTTATTATTTCAAATACCGTAGTACCCTGTCCGTTGTAATAACCAGAATTCTAACCCTTTGTTAGGCTGGTTTGTAGACTTCCTGTAAAATTACCCTAAAATTTCGTACATAATATTTTTGTTGTGTTTAATTAGAGAATTAATCTCACCCGTATCGTAATTTGTAGTATTAAGTAACTTAGGTAAATTAGAATTATCTGTTTTAGTGTCAAATAAATAGCACTTCACTGAGAGCGCACAGCTTCTGTGTAGTGACTCCCCCAGAAATAATAATATTTATTTCAAATATTGACAAAACCCTTTTAAACGGGTATATATCTATTATAAATCAACTCAAACGATTTATAAATAGTAGGCCTGCCATACAACAACTAGGTCTCAATATCAGTCAGTTGGACTACTGCTTAAATAACGGTAATAAAGTAAGTTAAAGTAACCAAGTAACCCTAAAAATATTCAGAAATTCAATTATTCTCAAATAATTGACATACCGGTATTTACCATAGGCTTATTATATTTATCTCTATAAATTTGTGCTGAAATCATACCGGTACTCTGTAATTAATTCTAGTTCATAATTATACTTATATATACTATCAGTGTAAGCTGTATACCGGTATTCACGATAGGCCTATTATATATTTATATATATTTGTGCTAAAATTATATACCAGTACTCTGTGACAAACCTAGTTTACAATACTTATATATACTATAAGTGTATACCGGTATTCTAATATACTGCAATAAATTACCGGTACTAGGCCAACGGTCATACTGAATTACTAGACTTGCTTTAACTGTAACTATAGCAGTAAGCATTCAACTGTATAGCTAAACATGTCTGACACTCAGCAAAACCTGTCAGACAGTCTAATCGATACAACCATCTGTGACACAGATAGGAGTGTGGAGCGATTAAGAAAGGAGTTCAGCTCACCTCCTACTGAAAGAAAGGTCATCCCTCCAGTAGAAGTATCAGACCCTAAGCTAATCCAACACCGTAGGTCTATCATCGGCACTAGGGCCCAAGTCAAACGGAACCAGGAAGCAGCTGTCCCACAGCAGCAACAGCCTAGTCAAGAAACTTGTTCCCAGCGATCCGATAGCTCCAGTAATTCGGATACTGTCGAGCTGACCCCCGAACGCGGATTGCAGATGGCGGCTAAAGCCTACTCGGACCCCCTTCTCACCCTTCCTGCCGCAGTGCTAACTACTATATTGATTGCGGTGGAGGAACATCAAGCCGATTGGGCGAGAAATAAGCGAGCGACCCAAGATAATTATGCGGGATACGCCATGGAAGAATTGATGTCTATTGTCGAGTCACAATGGAACTTTCCCGGACCCGGACTCCCGTTAGATCTGTCCGAGGCTACTTGGGAAGATATACACAGGATGGGAGTGGCTAAAGATACGATGGATCCAGCTATTTGGAAGAGGTCGGCAGCAGGATATGTGCAGGGATTCTTCGGCTCCTTAGAGCGATTAGAAGAACAACTGTTTCGACAACCCCAAGGACCTCAAGAGCAGGAAGAACTGCTATATCAAGTACGCGAAAGAACCCTACGCATTCGAATAATCCTATCAGCTTTTGAGGAAACTTCCAAAAGAAGACAGGACACGTCGCTGCAGGTTGCTGTCAAAACTTGGTTCCAGCGGGTAGGTCTCAAAGTACAAAAAACAGACCAGTGGAAATCCCAGTTGTCTGAGAGACTAACCTATGACGAACCAACCGATGTCACCCTTCCTCAAGTGGAAGGCGAAGAGACCGCAGAGAGACCACGAACGAGAGATGCCATCGACATATATCTGTCCGACTATCAGCGATTCCTAGGAGACGAAGAGTTGAGGAGACGGCTGTCTGGACTTTCCCCTAATAGTGAAGGAACCCAGCGTGTGTTAGACTCAATCGATGCTGAAATGTTAGCTGCTAACCAAGCTGAGTTTGATGAAAAACTCCGCCTCACTAGAGTCCAAGAAGAACTAGTAAAGAAAAAACGGATAGAGGACCGAAAGGCAGCTGCAGTAACAGCGGCAATGGCAGAAGTAGAAGCAGAAAGAAAGGCAGCGGCGGTAGAAGCAGAAGCAGAAAGAAAAGTAACAGCGGCAATGGCAGAAGTAGAAGCAGAAAGAAAGGCAGCGGCGGCAGAAGCAGAAGCAGAAAGAAAAGCAGCAAAGGCAGTAGCAGAAGCAGAACGGAGAGCGTCTGAGGAGACCACACAACTGGAGTTGGAAAATCTTCAAGAGACGCAAGACAACATAAATAAACAGTTAACTGCTAGTCACATGCAGATGATGAGAAGATCTACTCCCAAACGCCAGGGATACACCTCATCAGAGGAAAGCGAAACCACCGATCCTGAAGGCGGAGGAAATAGATCTCGTCTAAGCAGGCGTAGAAAAACATCTCACCGTCACAAATTGCCTGATTTGCCCCCAGCGGTTAGAAGACAACTAGCTAGCCCAGACTTAGGTAGTATAGAACCTACAGACCAAATTATTAAGGTCAAAAGACTCCCTACAATAGTTGATGAGCCTGAAATAATTGGGCCTGTCGTTCCCAAAGCCACTACTGTGCTAGAGACCCCTGTACTTCCAGAGCTTAACTCTAAATTCCCTTTACACAGTACTACACTGCCTGTACCCGGTAGAACAGTCCATGAGAATATCCCTGTCCTGGAAGCTGAGAGAGAAATCAAAGATTTGTCTCCCGTCGTCCCACGTCAGCCCGCTACAATGTTGGCGACTCCCGCTTCGGCGGTCGAGTGGGTAGAGGAGGGACGGCGGGGGATGAATCTCCTGCTCGGACAGATGCAGGAGACTGTCTACCAACTTAAGGGAACAGTAAGGGAAGGTAGGGCAGAATTGCAAGAAGTGCAGCAAAGTATCGCGCTGGAACGCGACAAATTAGTCAATATACAAAAGGGTATACCAATACCCCCAGTAACATTGTGTCAACCTGTTAGGTCTGAAGTATTACATGCGCAAGGTGTGGAGCCTACACGCATCTATACTGCTAGTGAAGTAGAAACTCCTATAGCAAACCCTATTAAGGGTGATTATAAACCTGTTGTTAATGATATTCCCTATAGACCCGATAATGATCCGAGAAATTTATATACCGATAATTCGATATTAAATAACACGATGGCCCAAGAAAGCTTTACGCGTCAGATGGCTAGAACAGAAGCCCGCCAAGCGGTCAAAGTGGGAGAGATCGTCAAATTCAATGGAGATGAGATGAAATGGTTACCTTTCAACGAATATTACAAAGACAGTATACAGAACTCTGTGCTATCTAACGGAGAGAAACTTAGGTTCCTCATCAAGTGTTTGGAAGGACCTCCCAAGTTAATGGCGTTAAAGTTTATTGGACATCCAGAAGGATTAAGACAAGTATGGGATACATTAAACATCAGGTATGGTAACAAGGATAACATAGCTAAGTATTTGTATGCAAAATTAGTAGCCCCCCGACACTTCCTTAGTAGCGGGATTATAGAGTTTTCCGATGAAATTCAGGAGATCTGTAGACAATTGGACTGGTTAGGTAAGTCTCATGAACATCAGAGTTCCATGGTTATTGGAGCAGTAGTCTCTACTTTACCCAAGGGTGGAGTATGTACACGTTGGGACAACAAAGTGTTGTACATGAATGAACAACAACGACGAAGCCCTACCATGACTGATCTCATGTCCTTCTTAGATGGTGAAGTAAAACTACAACTCATCAAGCAGTCCAGAGAGAAAACATCGGAAAATAAGGTAAGTGAGAAACCCGCTTCTAGGAGAAGAGTAACACCGGTGTGTTACACTGACGACGGCGAAAGCCAAGCTTTTCAAGAAGAGGACAGCGGGAAAGACACTGAGAGATCTTACTACGTTGAAAAAACCTCAAAAGATGTAAGTAAATACAAGGCTCGAAACAACGATAGGAGAGAACAGGTTGCCAAGACCCCTCCTCAGTCTCCTAACAGAATGCACCGAAGAAAACCCGAAGAAAAAACGAGAGTGCATCAAGTTACCCAAGGTAAAGTGAGTAACATAAAACCTAACTGTGCGCTGTGCGACGGGACCCACCGTTTGAGTGCGTGTGCTGAATTTCTAAAGAAATCCCTTGTAGACAGACGTGCAGTCGTGTGGGACAAGCGGTTATGCTATAATTGCCTCAGACCAGGACACCAACGGCGAACCTGTTACTCCGACATAAAGTGTGCAAAGTGTGGCGCGAAACATCACATCTTGTTACACAGTGAGTTCGAACGAGACAAACTGAGTCAGGTAAGTGAGCCCGAACTACATGTCCAATTCAGTGATGTAAACGACACTGAACATTGAACACTGAACCAACTTCCAACGTAGGAATCAGAGAATTTCCTGTAGTGCAGGTAAGAGTTCACGGTCTTAACAAAAGTTACATAGTGAACGCCCTCCTTGACTCCGGCAGCACAGGAACATTCATCGATCAAGAACTAGCCGAAGATATCTTTGCTGGACAACCCAAGTTCCGGACTAAATTGAATATGTCAGGAATTATGCAGGTTTGGAAATCTACCCTAACGGCAGATTACTATGTAGGTGTGTTGTCCACCCCCCAGGATAAGTTAGGAGCACAAGGTATAAGGTCGGTAAAAATGGTGGCTATAAAGAACTTCGCCACTACTCAAGCAGACCTTTATAATTGGGACGAGGATGAGAGCATCCAACATCTTAAGATACCTCGATTCCAGACAGATTATCCTGGAGTGCAAATACTCATCGGCCAAAATGCGCACGAGGCGCTCGAAACATTAGAGAAACGGCCTGCTCAACCGCAGCCACTGCAAACCTATGCGGTAAGAACTAGAGTAGGTTGGTACTTTACTGGCCCTTCCCGCAGGACTCTCGAAGAGAGAAGGCCACAAGAACGAGTATACCAGGTGAGTGATTGGAGCGAGGAGAGCAGTGAGGTTGATGAACTAACTGAGGGAACACCATACTCCTCAGATAATGACGACATCTACCAACTCTTCGATGAAGAGAACACAATCGACCTACTTACAGAAAACCAAACTTGGAAAAATCAGGTGAACCTATGTCAACTGATTCGCCCATCGGAACCCATCGCTTACAATGACGAACTAAACGATGAGATAGAACGCTACAACGCTAGAACTCGGGACGAACTAGCCGTACGATTCTTTACTCAGGAACTGGTAGAGCCCAATTCATATGATAAGGCTCTATCGATAGAAGAAGAAAGAGCCAAGCAAATCCAGGAAACAACTACACGTTTTTTAAAAGACCAAGGTAGGTATGAAATCGGCCTACCATTTCGAAAACGAGAACCTAGATTTATAAATAACAGACCCTTGGCAGAGAAAAGAATCGCTCAATTACATCGACGACTTACAGCTAATGCTGCAGCGAAAGAAATGTACCAAACTCAGCTGAAGAAATTTATAACAAAGGGATACGCGGAGCGAGTACCGGAAGGAACACCAGTGACCGAGAGAACGTATTACTTAACACATCATTACGTTCCCAAACCCGGTAAACCCCATGAAGTACGAGTCGTATTCGATGGCTCTGCTCTATATATGGGCCAATCCCTCAATTCCGAGTTGTTACCAGGACCCAACTTACTCCAATCTTTGTTGGGAATACTTTTGAGATTAAGACAATATTCCATCGCGTTCGCCTCCGATATAGAAGGAATGTTCTTACAAGTCAAGGCGCTGGATAGAGATAGAGACAGCCTGAGATTTCTGTGGTGGCCTGAAGGAGACCTCAATCAGAAACCGGTAGAATATTGGATGACCATCCAGGCTTTTGGAATCATATCAAGCCCTTCCAACGCCTGCTCCGTGGTGCGAACCACTGCGAATGACAACCGAGACTCCTTCTCAAAAGAAGTGATAGACAATATAAAACGCAATATATACATGGACGACAATTTAAGGTCCCTTCCATCAGTAGAAGAAGCCAAAGCTGTCGCGAAAGGAACGGTAGAGTGTTTGAAGAGAGGTGGATTTCGACTGACGAAATTCACTAGCAACTCCCGTGAGTTTCTGGAAGCCATACCGGTAGAAGACCGAGGAACGAAAGACCTAGACTTAATAAAGGACGATCTTCCTGAAACCAAGACGCTAGGCTTGAAGTGGGACACTGAAAGAGACATCCTGTTTTTTCAGTTAAAACAGCGAGATAATCCAGTTCGGACCAAACGGATTTGTTTAAGCATCCTGAGCACTTATTTCGACCCATTGGGATTTATTAGCCCAGTTATATTGATTGCTCGGAGTTTAGTACAACAAATGTGGCTTGAAAACCACTCATGGGACGATCCGCTTAAGGGAGAATTGTTAAAGACATGGATGAAATGGGAAGATTCTCTACCTGCCATCGAGAACTTTATAATTTCCCGTGCATATTTTGGCCATGTTCTTCCTACGTATTCCTATCAACTCCATGTGTTTGGAGATGCCAGCGACATGGGAATAGGTATAGTAGCATATCTGCGAGTCGAAACTCCGGATGGGATCAAAGTCGCCTTGGTTACCTCTAAGGCATTGATTAACAACAAGTTAAAGGTTCCTCGAGCGGAGTTAAAGGCAGCTTTATACGCTACAGCCATCGGCCGGAACGTAACGGAACAAATCGACTATCCGCTGGAGAAAACGGTTTATTGGACCGACGCTTTACTCGTGTTGGAGTATCTAACCAATGAAGTCTGTCAGTTCAGCGTTTTAGTTACTAACCGAGTAGCTATTATTCTTAGTCGCACAAAGATAGATCAATGGAGACATTGCCCTGGTACGATTAATCCAGCCGATATCGCCTCCAGGGGAACAACTCCATAGGAACTGATAGATACTCCAGATTGGTTGGGTGGACCCGACTTCCTGAGCAAGGAAGAGGATGAATGGCCTCCTCACCTTACTACGGCAGAGATTAGACAAGCCAAGGGAGCGGAGACAGTCAAACCTAAAACCCGGGCGAGTAAATCGAAGTTATTTAAACCGACTATCGATCTATCTGTATTACATACTTCCGGGAATGATGCTTCGGATCCACAATCCCTCAACACAAATAAGTCTGTTGTGGAAATTAGAGATAGAGATTGGAAATCTGGAATACCAGACGTCTCGCAAGGAATCTCACCCATGCTGCAGAGAGCAATGCATCACTACAGTTCCTGGAATCGGCTCTGTAAAGCCGTCACATATTTAAGACGATGTTTTCATCATCACTACTCCAGGACGAAGACCACTAGTGATACCGCTCCATTGACATCTGCACAAGTTCATGTTATTAAAAATTTACCCAAATATAAGACATCGGATCGTTTTCTAAAGGAGAAAATTAGTCACCAGGAGCATGAAGAAACCAATAAGCAGATACTGAGACTCCTGCAATGCTATGAGGATTCCGAAAAGTATTTCCTGTTGTTGAGAAATCCGCAGATGCGCTTAAGGGATCGATTCTCGAGCACAATGATAGATGGGCTAATACGTGTTGGAGGAAGACTCACCAATGCGCCCTTATCCTTTGACACTAAATTCCCCATACTCATTAGAAATCTTGAAGTACAAATCAAGATGATTGTAGATGTTCACAGCAAACTTTATCATGCTGGTAGAGAACGAGTTCTTAGCGAAATTCGAACTCGCTATTATTTTGATAAACCCCGTAGAGCTCTGAACCAAGTTCTTAGGAACTGCATACCCTGTAGGAAAGCATTCAGTAGGCCTTTAACACAGCGAGAGGCAGAATTACCTAGGGAACGAGTAAGCTTCTATGAACCACCTTTTACTAATACTGGTGTAGATTTATTTGGCCCTATTGAAGTATATCGTGCTAGGACTATAGTCAAGAGATGGTGTGTCATCTTCGTATGCATGACTTGTAGAGCCATCCATCTCGATATGGTGAACGATCTATCTACCAACAGCTTCGTCTTAAGTTTACGCCGACAGATCGCTCGCTTCGGGACGAGTAATACCATGAGATCGGATAAGGGAACGAACTTCATTGGTGCCAACAACGAAATACAGGCTTACGTGAAGGACTGGAACCAAAGACAGGTGGACGATCAGCTAAGGATAACAGCGTCTAGCTGGACCTTCAACGCCGCCGACGCCCCTTGGTGGGGAGGAAGTTGGGAGAGATTAATTAGAAGTGTCAAGACCGCATTTCACTTTATAGTGCCATGCCGCGCGTATCTCACCGACGAACTTTTGCGGACGTTAATGGAGGAAATAGCTGCCTATCTCAACGAGAGACCGCTTATGCCAGTCTCATTGAGTCCCGATTCCCTGGAAGCGCTAACACCCGCGCACTTCCTACTGAAGAAACCTGTAGCCATGCTCCCACGATCGGAGATTACCGACGGAGACGAATACTGCCGTCGAACTTGGCAACTTATGCAGTTGCTATCCCGTCGTTTCGCTGACCATTTCGAGAAACATTATCTGCCCACGCTACAACTTCGAACTAAGTGGTTTGCGCAGCAAGAAAACGTCAGCGCCGGAGATATGGTGCTTATTGTAGATCCAGACCTCCCACGTAAACGGTGGCAGACAGGTCGTATCATCGAGACTCACATCTCGGATGATGGTTTAGTACGCTCAGTAGAACTTGTCGTCATGCGGCGTAACTTCAAGAAGCCAGGCATAATCTTTGAGACGCAACAACTCAATCGCCCAGTTGGTCGTTTATGTTTACTGGAAAGAGACAGAGAACTCTCTGGAAACTATGGAAGGCAAGACACTCTTCCCACGACCACCTCCCTAATTCCTCAAACATCTAGGGACTCCCCAACGTGATACGTCTGGAGTGGGTGTATGACTATATTGTTTTATCTATTTTATTATATTTTTATATGCGAACTTTATTATGTACTTTATTATAATCGTTTTTATTCAATTTTATTTAGTAAAATGTTATTTTAGTGATTATTTAGTAGATTAGTGCAATATATTAGTGTTTATTACGTACGTAATTACTTATAATATATATTTAGTGCGACGGCGAGAAATAATTTTTTCTCTTTCCTTACTGTCCGTATCATATTATAAATACGTGACTACAGTAAGATGAAATGTCCGTACTTATTAAAGTACAATAAAGCTCCTACTATACTTAAGTATTATTGGTAGGCAGAGTATTAGGAATGCAAAGTTCAGATCCTCGTGTCTCGGCTAAACCAAGCTCTGGGTAGACCTTGGAAACGACTTGCCTCTTCACACTGACATTGCTTCGTGCGATATTGCTCTTCTACCTTATATTAAATAATACATATAGTAGCGTGATGTCCATATAACAGTAGCGTAAAACGCAAATAAATCTGTTAAACCCTTTGACCATCTGTAATTCTAGTCGATTAAGATATCGTGGCACCCACCGATATACTTGAAAGACAAATTCTAGAATCAATGGTTAACGTCTCCAGACAAGTTCTGGAATAAATCGGTGCCCATCTTAAATATTAATTTAATATTTATTCAAATCTGTAAAATTCAGATCCTTTAAAATTTCTAGTCAATTAAGATATCGCAGCACTTACCGATACTCTTAAAAGACAATTTTATAGAATTAAGGATCCTCAGTCCCCAGACATGCTCTGGAATAAAAATTGTGTCAATTTTAACATCAAATAATAAAATTCACGGGAATAGATTTAAATTCATATTTTAAATGAATTTCATAAATTGTCATTTTGTGCAATTTATAACATTCCCAAAATTCCATTAATTAATAGATCATGGGAGCGGAGATTCATCCTATTGAGTGTATTAGAGTGCGAGAATCTCCAACATATAGTCAATAGCCGATAAAATTAATAAAATCATGCATAAAGAGGATATTGACAATTAAAGAATTATTATTAAATAGCATCCCAGATCTGTATGCATGAGAATTACCCTAATTCTACCGCTAGCATTCCATAATGTCACCATAGCAACACCCACGCTAGAATTAGAAGCAAGTTAAGAGAACAATAGAAAGCTTGTCCCATTGCATAGCATAGAGAATACATAACACACTGTTAGTATCCAAGGATACACAGTAATAACGTGACATTCTGGAATGCACTGACTAACGGACAAATGGCCTGTATGTGTACAATTGGTGACAGTTGTGTGGAATTTGTGCGTTTATAGGTGAATGTTACTGCTAAAGTATGTTTACAGTAGCTAGTCGCAATTGTGAAAGTAGCCCAACTCTCCTATAGAAAGAACCTAAAGTGGATTCAAGCCTTTGGGACGGACAGTGGAGTGACTTGTGCCGGTTATCGTTGTCGTGCTGTTGCTACATGTTGGCGTAAACACTGCGACGACGGTACATCGGCGCTGAGAATCCCACTGTCCGGGGGCAAAGAGAGGTAGGCAGCGACGTCCGCTCGCCTAAACATAAACTCATTTCGATATTAATAAACTCAGATAGCAGATATGACGGAGTTGATAGAAGATGATCTTGGTATCAGGGAGCGATATACTCTACCTTTACAAGCATTTGTGGATAGCTTGATACGCGGTGAAACCGATCCAACCATTACGGAGGACGATGGTCGTTATATCGAGCCGCCGATGTCCCAAGAGCAACTTACGCGTGAATTGGACTATCGAAAATTCACCGCTCGCTATACGCATCGTAATAGTACGTATATGGACTTCCTAACTACCGGCCATCCTAGCGATTTGCATGATACGGACGATGTAGATACAGAGAGGGAAATGGTTCTATTTAAATATCATACCCAGCGGAGTCGTAACGATAAACCGAGAATGGAACACGAGAATTCTATTCGAAAACAACTCGAAAGATAGAATGTGGAAGAAAGCTTGTAAAGACAAATAGAGGAGAACACTGGAGAAGAGACATGGGTTAATGTCCAGGGTCCATGATGTGAATAGTTTTTCCCCGGGGCACGGGTGCTCGCGGGCAGTCTCCTTCGGGAGGCTGTAATTTCTCTTCCTTCATCGTTTTCCTGTAATTATTGTGATCAGTGTCACAATTAAAGGGCAAGAATGAATGATGATGTGACGGAAACATGTCCATTGTGGTATCTTATGGATACTACCATATATCCTCCCTCCTCTTTACTCCCTTTATCCCTCTATACATCGCTATTGAAAATACAACATACTTCGTCCCACCTTCTCTTCCCAATGTGCTCGGAGCTTTGGGAGACGATCGACCAATCATTGCCGTATCGTGGTATGGATCATACCGCCTCCTAATAAATCCCCCCACCCCTTACTGTTTATTTGTATGCTCATATTGGTGTCCGCACCTCTCGTCCATGTAACATTCCACATTCTGTTGATATTTATGATATCAACTTCCACCCTCGCGTTGTTGATTAGAAAATCAACCACCAATAATTTCCTTAAGTCCGCAACCGTGATACAAACAAGGACTGAAAGGACACGAGGATAGTTTGTGAACAACTGGTACCATTATGTGTCATAAATCTGGTTGTTCACCTCCCTCAATGATTGGAGATATAAATCTTATGTAGAACAACTGAGACAAACATATCCTTGAACGGGTATTTACCTCCTCGCTAGGGATAAATTCATTTAGAGATCGTCTTCGAACGATTGAATCTTCCTACTGAAGTCGTATTTCTGAATATTTCTGAATACGATATAAGTCTTCCTCTGCTCTCGATCATCAATGGCGGAAAACATATTAGTCATCCTAGGGGAACATGGAGAACATTCCATACCCTCTCGTTGATACTCAGCTGATTGCTCCCTGGGCAGAAGGTCGAGGTTTCTTCCGCACTATGTATGCTAATACGCCTAGCAACATTACCAAGGTGCAACGAACTTCCATCGGACATCTTGCCTTTCAGGAATACGGATGGAATTTCAAAGTCGGAAATCCCATTAACTATCAACAAGTATACGGAGATCATTATTCTCGATTGTACTTTGATGGACCATTAACTGCACCTGGCGCCGTGTATAGCTTCATGAGTGTTCCACTCCGTCCCTCCTTAGCTATATACACGATCTTTGAAAACAGCGCACTTGCCGGTTGGCTAGCCGATGTGTGCAGTCGTACTATACGCGCCCATCCATTAATACTTGGGACCAAACTCGCTAAGCTAGATGAACATAATAAATTCATCCGTTTCGAATGTTTCCGGCGATTTTTAACCCCGTTCCGCAACGTGGATAGCCAATTTAAAGACTGCGCTTTGACCAAACTCAGCCTAAGAAACTCAGCTGCAGAGAAGTTGGATAGCGCTGGATTCGCCATTTTCAAAGAGATTTGTATATCGAACTTGCACTCCTCTGTTATACAAAGACCTCGAATCCCCACAGGTTATTCTGTCGTGGAAATTCAGACAATAGGTCCACCTGAAGAGACAGACGCACCCACTTCAGCTATGCACTTGGAAGACGAACCAATATGTCTAGAATCTGAAGAGATTCAGCCTATCGCGCCCCGGAACAGCGACAACGATTACATCATAGAATGGTATCAAGGTCCACAGTGTCTCACTGCGTACGATTATCGACATGCCAACTATGTTTCTAGGCAACGTTGTCGGTTATGCGCATTGAGAGACCACGATACGCCCATGGACACCAACGTCCGCTGTTCCTATTTCCAAGAACAACCGACTATGGAAATTTATTGCGCATATTGCAGACTCAATAACTTGCATATCTTTGCGGTTTGCCCTCAATTTATGACTCAATGTCACCATTGTCAACTAAAGGGACATGCTAGTTTCGACTGCCCTTTTAATCACGATTTGGAAAGCGTAGATGAAATGATCACACTACGATACATCAGAGCTTGGGAAGCGAACGCTGATTTACATTGTGATTCGCGCCATCGCTATTATCCCGGACGCGCTTATGAAGGAGTTTATGCGTTCCATCCTTATCTATTCGCTTCGGTTGAACAGAAATCACGCATATCAAGTTACGAGCTACTGAAGCGTGTTGGAGAATGTATTTCAACCAAATTCGTACGCAAATTTCTCAGAAATGTTAATCCTAGCGACCTTCATTCCTATAACTTAATCAATTATATCCGTCAGGATCCGGACTATGGAGACTTGTTTGTTAACTCACACCCCGAGTTACAGGAAGTATATCGACGGCCTTACGAATACCGAGCCCGCGAACGCGAGTTGGAAAGGACCATTAAACCCCGGAGGTTTCTAACTGCCTATGGTCCACCCACGGCCCTCGTTCAGACCACTCGTAAAGGACCCGTAAGAGCGGCTGTCTTGAAACGAGCTCTCAAAGCCGTTAGACCCCTCTCCCCGGACGTTGATGTCAATCAACCCGGTACTTCGACTGGCGGATACACCGACCATAATCCTACACCCTCTGATGCAATCATATTGCACCCTTCACCCAGGAGTTATAGCCCTCCTTGTAAAGTGGCTCGCCCCAAAGAGAAAAGGACTCTGGCTAGCTTTAAGAAACTGCGTAAACGCCATCCGCGCAAGAAAGACTAACTGTTTAGAGTATTTACGTATATTAGAAACTGTGATTTTGTATATTTTATAGACTCAAATCCCATTTTCTGGGAGCGGTGTAAAAGCTTCTGTAGGATATAACTCGCCCTTTTGCTTCGCAATCCAGTTTCCCCCCTAGGCGCTGGAATACTCTAAAAGGCTCTATAACTATATATATATTCCCCTCGCCCGCAAGGTACCGTTATAGGTGTTTTAACGGACATAAAAGTCATTCTGCTATATACGTGTTTTGGCGGACATGGTAAGGCAAAAAACCTGCAATGCACCAAATACCTTTCACAGCTTAGCCGTGATGATTCATATTACGACATCTAACAGCTGGTTGCTGACATGGAAACAGCCATTGGCCACATGGTTCTTTGTTTAGCTTAAGCCAATCAGAGCGATTTTTTCTGTCGATGTGGAGCTTTTCGGCCGATCATACTAGAAATTATAGAGCGTATAACTGTTATCAACTCACATATCTTATCTAATCATAACAACTGATTGCAATTCAGTTTTACATTATCGGTTCAATATACATTATTATACTGCTGTTTACTATTGTTTGGTTGAATATTATTTGGAGAACATTTATAAAGAACCCAAATTTCCCAATTTTCTTGATACACTACAGGTTAGAGAGGCGGGTTATATATAGCGATTGCGACTTATATTATTGTGTATGTAGTGATTTTAATGCTATTTGATAAGCACTACATTGGTCCGTTGCTGTTCTCTTTATATATGATAAAAATCATTGACGGTCGGCAAATTAGTGAGCAGTATTGTATGTTACCGGTAGTGTGCATGATTGTGACTGATAACTAAGCATTTCCTAAAGAATGCGCCTCATACGTGAATCATAAGCCTTACCGACTTACCGTTGTGATTAGTATAAGTCATATCTCTGTTTACCTAAATAGAGCGCCACGTCCTAAAGGAACTGTTAATATTTCCCGAAAGTGAATAATATTAGTCAGAAATTAATTATTAACGATCAATCGAATAATACAGTACAGTAAGCTTACACTGCAATAATAATCTAAGCCCTCAGAATCCAGTCTCCCGGGAATATCCAGCGGGTGAATGGACGCGCACTAGGCTGGCTTCTGCTAATGTTGTGTTTATTGGTATTAAATATTTGTTATCTTCTAAAGTCTATTTATAAACCAAAAGACATATAAATTTTGGCAGGTTAAACTGCTAAAGGTCTTCAAAAGCGCGTACACACACCCCGAACAGGTAGGGCACGTTGTTACCTCTTATTCACATGTTTCTAGCCAAATTTTATTTTGGCGCACCAACCCTATTGACCACGAGTGGAGAAAGAGATTTCGGCCCAAAATGACAGCATGTGAAATAATGTTTTATTCATTGTTTTGGTTAGAAAACTGTAACCTACTAACCTACAGTACTCCTTTTCCTAAATGTTTTAAATTAAATGAACTTCTTTTTTAAACCAAATGAACACATATTGGTGTTGGCTGTCATTTTGTGCCATTAACTCAACCAACTAACATTATTATTCACCGTATACCGGTCGGCACATTAATTTGACTTCCTATTCTACAAAAATGTACCCTCTGTAATCACCTCACCACCAATCATTTCAGCCCGCCCTTTCTATTTACAACAGCATTACTATTATCTAGAAACCGAGCAACCGTTCCATTCAGGATTTGTAATTCGAACGGTGGTTCTGACTTATGAGGAATTTAATTGATAATTAATTGATGTATCTTAAGTGACAATGATTTAATTAAGATTTAATTTTATTTTTTCAAAAATATTAAGAAGGATTAGAAAACTTTAAATTAATGATATGTTACTTTCTGTAAAAATTATCTGAAACTCGTAAAGGTTATCACTGGAAAAACCTTTGTTTGTTGTTTTACTGCAAGGTTTGCCCATTGAATGACGATATCGCATTTTATTCACATGTTCAGTACCGGGGGAGGAAGGTTAGCGTTGTACGTAACATTTGTACGGAATATTTTCAGGAAGATGGGAAGCCATATGCTATTTAGGAGTAGTAAACATGCTTTTCCAATAAGAACTAACTAATTAAGACAGTCAGATAATTTTTCATTTGACTTTTGCAGAAGTGAGGCATATCTTAGTTAAAATTTTTTTTAGTTAATATTTCTTGAAAAATACATCCCCTAATTAAATTATTATTAGTTCTACTAAATTACACTTAATTGTACTACTGTACTTAATTGTAATATAAATAAATCAAATATCGATCACTCAGAAACACTGAATCCGAATCCGAATTTCAATCCAAATACAATATAACCTGTCCTACTAACCTCTTTCTCACATATTTCTGGAACTTTCAATTGTAACTTATATTGTAGTTAGTGATTTATTTAGCTACCAGTAGTAAATAACACGCTAGTTTTTTATTTTTTTTTTATCTCGTGTGTTTCATTAATTAGAAATCGTTGCTAAGCCTCATTTAAATATCATTGAATTGGGGTTGAATTAATTGGGGTGTGAATATTAAATTTTTTTTTGTTCAGGACTGGATGTCACTCGGGTTTGAACCAACGCTGTATTGAGTACAGCACAGTTCCGGCTATTGTTCTGCTTTAGCAGCGCGCAAAGTTCAGCCACTGGTATATCCGTTTTCCAATCCATTTCGCATAATTGATGTCGGAAGGTCCATTTCTATCTGTTAGGGTAATGAAGCGGCCCAATAGGCCGGTGCACTACTCTGATAGGGTGCACCCCCCCCCCCCCCCCCCCCCCTCCAAAAAAAAGTTTATACTAGCTAGTTTTTGTTACTTTTTTTTAAATGTTCTAGAACATATTGTCTATTCATTTTTTTATTAATTTCGTTCTCGAACAAATAATTGTTGTTCTAGAACAAAATTAATTAATTAGATATTTTTTAAGTTATCAAAGCTAGTTTTTCTTACTTTTTTTTTAATTTTCTAGAACATATCGTCTATTTATTTTTGTAAAAAGTAATGTTCTAGAATAAATATTTTTTGTTCTACAACATTCGAAAAAATTTTATTTTTGTTGTGTTTTTTTATTTGATTAGGCCTAGTAAGCGTTAAAAATAATTACTAACAACTACAAATTTTCATTGTAGCTAGTGATTCTTATTAAAAATTTTATACAAAGATAACATACAATAAAAAATTAAAAAGATAAACAAATTAGCTAGTTTTTTACTATTTTATTTTCTAGAACAAAAAATATTTGTTCTAGAACAAAATTTTCATATTAAATGAATAGATTATACAGTATGTTTAAGAAATTTTTTTTTAAAAAGTAACAAAAACTAGCTAGTATAAAAAATTTAATGGAAATTGAAAGAATTTGAACACCAAACACACTATACCCTGATAGGCTAGAGTTCTGTATAGCACGGCAGGCATTACTATGTTACTATGTATGGGTACCCCCACTTCTTGACCAATTATTTTAATATGAAAATGACTTCTTTTATGATGTTCTTTATTCTACAATAGTACCAAAAGTGGGTACCCATAACATAGTAATATCTGACCACGTATCTTACGGCCACCAACCTCCAACCACCCCCCCCCCCCCTTATTTGTCAACAAAAAAATAGCTACTCAGGTTTATCTATAAAAAAAAGTTGACGATGTCATTTAGTGTAAGAGTTGGACGAATGTTTAAAATGAACTGGAATTTAAAATACCATCCTGGTTAGTGATCAATTTTTGAAAATGACATAAAAATGGAGTCACACATCATATTACACCACTTCCTGTAATATACAGTAGTGTCGTTATTCTGGTACAGTCCGCCCCCCCCCCCCCCCCTTCCCTAATTGTTTCTACAAATCTTAATGAGAATGCATCACATTTGAAACAGAGATAGTTTCATCTACCTCCTCTTTACTGGGTGAGCCAGAATTTTTATTTTCGCGTTCAATCTGTCGCTACACGCGTTTGAAAAAACTCTCTCCATCGATATAGCGCCAGTCGAACTGCAGTTATTCTTCAATCTTATAGCTACTGTAGTACTGTGACGGGATCAAGCGATCCCGACCGGGTTATGTTGTACTCGTCACAGCAGGCCGATGGGAAAACGTTTGAGTTCGATGTTCCTTCGTTCCGATATATATAATAATATGCGTAGTGATAGCACAGTAAAATGATACGACTGGTAATAGCGATATAATATGACAGCATATAACAGCACTGTGATGACGGTAAGACAATAATGCCGGTCTGCACGGAAACTGACAATTTGGTAACTGAATAATAAATCAGTATGTATGGGATAATATATGTGTGATTACTTCACCCATACATTACTTTGGCCTCCTACCTAGTGGATGCTCTCCTTCGCCCCTATTGGCTAATAACCTACTTCACGCCTTTCCACTCTCTGGGAGTGTTTCCCCCATGTTGCTAGCCCCATGTTGCTAGCTCCGAGGTGGTTTGACTTATAACCTCCCTTTGTGTGTGGCTTCGGGGTTTGTACTGTCCCCGATGTTGGTTGTGATACGAGATTAGTTACTGCTAATCTCGTATCTCCAACATATTGCTGAAAATGCCACTATCCCATTTTATGAGGGTAATGAGGCGGAATTGAATCCGCTTACACCCCCCCCCCCCCCATGCTATCTTACCGGTGAGAAGATAGCATTAACTACAAGTGCGCTTCAATTCCGCGGGAACCCGATCTACTATCGGGTGTGGGGTGGAGTTCTTTTCTAGGAGTCGACTTTCCAGGCCGCTCCCTCTGGGTATGATATTACTACCCCTTCTTGGTGCAATCGCAACCTATGTTGCACCAAGACATCTGGCGTCTCAGTTCGAGACAATTGTGGACTCCTCTCACACATTTTTATATCTCCACACTCTGAACTGACTCTAACTTCACTTTAGCTCCACTCTAACTCCACTCTACTCTATCTTACTCGCTCCCCACACTTGAATTGCACTCCTCTCACTTTCTCTCATCGTGTCAACACCTCCTCTCCATTCCCCCCCCCCCCCCGATTCCCCATTCTCGTTTTCATTCCTTATACACTTATTGGGCCCCACACATGTGCGCATCATGTTAGTGGGAGCCGTCTAAGTCCCGTCCTGTCGCCCTAGTCAATTAGTCCCCAGTCCCATTAGCTAATTGGAAAAAGGTTGTACTTGACTACGGTGCATATTATACCTCCCTTTCTTCTTTCGTGCCAATATCCCCTAACTTTATTTTAGATTTTGTTTTATCTGTATTTTCCCCCTATTCTGTGCTATCATCGAACCTACCTCTCTACTTGTTTCTTACCGTGTACTTACTACTATGGTATGGTATATCCATATACCATATTCTCTACCCTATGCTGCTAACTCTACTAACTCCACTAACTCTACTAACTCCACTAACTCTACTAATTCTACTAACTCTACTAATTCCAACGGTACTATGTACCCTCCTACTACCCTCGTGGTATGTCTCTATACCACACTCCCTGTTCTTCTAAATCTAACGGTACTATGTACCCTCTTACTCCCGTGGTATGTCTCTATACCACACTCCCTGATCTCTAACTTCTAACTCTCACGGTACTATGTACCCTCCTACTCCCGTGGTATGTCTCTATACCACACCCCCTGATCTCTAACTTCTAACTCTCATGGTACTATGTACCCTCCTACTCCCGTGGTATGTCTCTATACCACACTCCCTATACTTCTAACTCTAACGGTACTATGTACCCTCTTACTCCCGTGGTATGTCTCTATACCACACTCCCTATACTTCTAACTCTAACGGTACTCTTACTAACTTCTACTAACTTTCCAACTTCTTACTTCTTACTAACTTCTACTAACTTTCTAACTACTACTAACTTCTGCTAACTTCCTAACTATTACTAACTTCTGCTAACTTTCTAACTATTACTTAGTGCTACATACTATCTACTACTATCACTTTCTGACTTTCTGCTTTCTCACTTTATTTTATTATTTTTATTTTTTTTATATTTTGTGTGGGAAGGGCGTCTCGCCCTCAATCCCACCCCCCTCAGTCCAACGCTTGGACAACTAAACTCTATGGTGCCCCTTCTAATAGGCATCACTATCCTACAGCCCTCCTGTAGGTCTTTCTATCTTTCACTCCTATCTTACCCCCTATCCGCACTTCCACCAATCGGACTCTTCCGTCCTCGTTGGGGTAAGTGTCTACTACTCTCGCTAGCCTTCACTGATTGTTGATGATTGTGTCGTCAGTGACGATCACTAAGTCACCTTTCTTTAACTCTCTAGTGGTATTTCTCCATTTGCTCCTCCTGTGTAATGTGGGTAGGTATTCCTCGACCCACCTCCTCCAATACTCGGCGCTTATCGCCTTGGCGACTTTCCAACTCTGTCGGGAGTGTATGTCATCTGGGTCTACACCCCGCATGTCGATGGTCGCCAGCCTTTCCATCAGAAAGTGGCTCGGTGTTAGCACGTCTAGTGATTCCGGGTCGTCATTCTCCGGGTATAGCGGTCTGCTATTAATGATTCCCTCACACTTATCTAGCACCGTTCTTAGAATGTCCTCTGTCACCATGTGGGTGTTCATCAACTTCGTCATCAGACGCTTGGAACTACCCACAAGCCTCTCGACGCATCCTAAAGTATGCGGCGCTTACGGTGTCCTCCTTTCCCACTTCACCTGTCATCTCCTCATGGCTGCCCTGATCTCTTCACCTTCTAGGATGTCCAAGGCCTCTGCCAACTCGTTCTCTGCTCCCACAAAGTTGGTTCCATTGTTGGAATAGATCACTGCGATCGTTCCACCTTTGCGGTCTCTAAATCTCTCTAAGGCATTGATGAATGCCGATGCCGTGGCGTCTTGCGCGAGTTCTATTCCTACCGCCCTTGTGTTGTTACATATGAAGATGATGCCGTATCGTTTCTCCGTGTGTCGCATCACCTTGATCTTAATCGGCCCGAACATGTCTACGCCGCAGTGCGTGAATGGCGGGTCGTGCTGTTTCACCCTACTGGCCGGTAATGGCGCCATCTCCTGTATGGCCCTCTCCTTTCTCGTCCGTCGGCAGGTCTGGCACTGCCCCACTACCGCCTTCACCTTCTTCCTTAGCTGCACGATCCAAAAGGTCCTCCGTATCTCTGGTTGGTGCCTCCGTGCAATATCGACTTGTGGGAGTCCCAAATGATCTGGTGGACTATCGGCGATCTGTTGGGGATGATAATGGGTTTTGGTGGGATGATAAGGCTGTTGTTATTCAGCACTCTGGAATTCATCACCAGAATCCCGTCATCGTTGAGTTGTGGTGACAGCGTGATGAGCTCGCTGTCCCGACGAAGATGTTGTTGCTTGCTAACTCGATCCACTTCGTCGCTGTAGTTCTTTCTCTGTTCATACCGTATCACGGCCTTAGCCGCTCCCTCCAGATCGATGTTTGGTTTCCTCTTGGCGTCTTTGCCAACTCCCTTGAGGAAATCCCCGTAGGCCCTCCAGTACGCCACCAACTTCTTGGTCTTGTACCAGCTGGAGCTGGAGCTGTAGCTGAGTAACCTATCCGTCGGGTTGTCGCATGGCTCTTCTAATTTCGGTTGCACCTCCTTGACTTCCCTCACCATCTGACTATATATCTCTTCTCCTTCTGAATCTTCTCCCTCATCTCCTGGTGCTACTTCCTCTGAGCCCGGGTCCACCTTCTTCATTGGTGGCCAGGCCAATCTATCGTTCACGAAGTGTGGCCCGTGCTGCCACAACACTTCCTTCTTTGAGAAAGTGTGGCGTGCCACGCCCCTCGATAACAAGTCTGCTGGGTTCTCGTCTGTTGGGCAGTAGTGCCACCTTTCCAAGTCTGTCGTTGCCCTTATTTCGTCCACGCTATTTGCGACGAATATAGGGTATCTCGCCTTCTCGTTGTGCAGCCACCCGAGTACTACTATGGAGTCCATCCAATAGTGTGTCTCCACTATGTTGGGTATTGCGTCCATTAAGTAGGCTGTGGCCCTTATTCCTAATCTCGCAGCTGTCAACTCGAGTTTCGGGACTGACGCTGAATCTGGTGGCATCGACTTTGCTTTACTGAATGCAAGTCTGGGCTTATGAGCCCCCTTTGCTGTACCAGGTAGAGTGCCGCTCCGTATGCTTCCAATGATGCATCGGAGAACATGTGTAGGTCCAGATCCGTCATGTCCCCGTCCGGGAAATACACGCGTGGCATGCTGTACATCCCCATCTATTCTAAACTCCCCGTCCACCTACTCCATTGCTTGCTTATCTCTTCCGGGACCTCCGTATCCCAGTCGTCCTTTAGCTTATATACTTTCTTAAGTATCTGCTTCCCTGTGACTAACAATGGGGAGGCTAGGCCTAAGGGATCGTATATCCTTGCTATGTACGACACATAGCCCCGTTTTGTGTGGATCTCCGCGCCCTCCTGGCTCAGTTGGTACTTGAACTCATCTGTCTCCCGGTTCCACACGATCCCCAGCACCTTCTGCTGAGACTCTACTCTCTTGTCCGCCATGTCCTGTCCCTTGGCTGTTGTGGGGTTGTCCATGGTCGACTCTGGCCGCCTGTCCTCTATGGCTTTCATAAACTCCTCTGAGCTGGACTGGAACTTGGTCAGGTTAAATCCGGATCCTTTCAGGATGTCGTGAACCTCGTGCCCTGTCTCCAGTAATTCTTTAACCGTGTTTCCAGATTCCATCCTGTCGTCTACATAGAAGCTGCGTCGAATCATATCGATCACTTTGGCGCTATACTTCCCCTCTTTCCCCTCTACCGTATCTCTTACAGCCACAGTCGTCGTGAATGAGGACGACTTGGCCCCCATGTTCTGCACCACCATTTTGTACATCGGTATTGTCGACGGTTCCTCGTTGCCATTGTACCATAGGAAGCGCTGGCTGTCACTGTCCTCCTCCGTCACACGGACTTGGTTGAACATGCCTTTGATGTCGCAGGTGAAGGCGTGTCTCCCTTTTCTAAATCTCAACAAGACCTCAATCCCCAAGTTATAGATATTGGGGCCCTCCAGCAGATAGTCGGTTAGGCTCTTGCCATTGGTTTTAGCCGATGCGTCAACCACCATCCGCAGTTTACCCTTCTTTGGGTCTAAAGCCACATGAAGTGGCAGGTAGTAGGTCCTGTCCGTGTTCGGTTTGTCGACCGGCAACTCCACGGGGCCCATCCTTTCTCGACGTACTTCTTTATCGTCCTATGGATGTACTCAACCTTCTCGGGGCTCCGTTTGTTCGCGCTTTCAGACCTTTGGCAGTTTAACCCGCCAAATTATGATGTCTTCTAGATAATAAATCACTTTTAGCCTATGACAAGTATTTAATTCACTACACTAGTCGAAACCAATCTGTGCGCGATCATTCACCCGCTGTATATACCCGGGAGATTGGGTTCGACGGCTTAATCTTATTGCTATGTAAGCCTAATGTATTATTCGACTGACAGTATTATATAATCTCTGACAATATTATTCACCTTCGGGGAATATTAACAGTTCCTTTAGGACGTGGCGCTCTATCTATACAAACAGAGTTATGACTTAAACTACTCACAACGATATGGCTTAGTTATAATTCACATATATGGCGCATTCTTTAGGAAATGCTTCGTTATCAGGCTCACTCATACACAATGCTGCACAATACTGCACACTGATCTGCCGATCTTCACTGATTTTAGTTATATATAAAAGGAACACGGACCGACTCATGTAGGGTCTATCAAATAACATTAGATTCACTTCAAACCACTTTAACATAAGTCACAATCGTTATATGTAACCTTTCTCTCTTACCTTCGGTATATCAAGAATATTGGGTTTCGGGGTTATTTATCGTTATTCCAAATATAATAATTCATCAACCATATTATGAAGAACTGACAGTAAATAGCAGTATAACAATATAAAAGTATGCACAGTGATTCAGTGTGGATTGTTTGGTTTGTTTTGCAATGGTTTGATAACGGATATATGCCCTTTATAATTAAGCCTACTAGTGTTAGACTAAAACAGAAAAGCACAAAATATTTACAAGCCGTTCTCTCCTGGCTCAGGACAGAAAGACCAACAACACTGAAAACTGATAAGAATAACCTTATTTACAAAGGCTTCCACCCAACACAGAGAAAGAGCATACAGATAGGAAAATTCAGTTCAGTAGATCTGTGATAGGTCGAAATCAAAATCAACTCAAATCCTATTGGGAGATACTTTCCCAAGCTGGTTGGACAATCAAACGTAGCCCAGATCCCTTCGCACAGCAAATCAGCCAATCAGCCGGTAGCTTGCACTATTCGAGTTATAGATCCCCTTTTAGAGTATTCTAGCGCTTGGGGGGGAACTGTTTAGCAAGGCAAACAAATCAGTTATCCCACAAAAGCTTTTACACCGCTCCCAGAAAATGGGATTTAAGTCTATAAAATATACAAAATCACAATTTCTAATATACATAAATACTCTAAACAGTTAGTCTTTCTTACGCAGACGGCGTTTACGCAGTTTTTTGAGGCTAGCAAGAGTCCTTTTCTCTTTGGGGGGAGCCACTTTACTAGGAGGGCTATAAATCCTGGGTGAAGGGTGCAATATGATTGCATCAGAAGGTGTAGGATTATGGTCGGGGTATCCGCCGTTTCGATATGCTTCTCCTCGAGCTGATTTTCCTCCGCTCGTAGCTGGATACGTTCATCCAAAAACTCTCGCAGAGAATGGGGTTGTCTAAGTGCGATATCTTCTTAGAGATTCTGGATTTCACAATCGAACTGAGATAAAGACAATTCGTTTATCGCTTGGACTTGCTGTTACAACTTACGTTTATCTGAACAAACGTAGGTTTCCTTTCTGATCTTTGTAGAATAGCGTTTAACTCGTTTAGTACAACGTTCTCCGCCACTCTGGTGACAGGTTATATCGTGTCAAGCCGGGATGATGGTAAGGGTTAAACGGCGATATTAAATGTCCGCGTCCCAATCCGGCTAGGTAGGATGGGCTAATATCTAAGAAACCCACAACTGGGGTGCCACCGACTAATCGTTCAGGTAACACTAGATCTTTGAGCAGTGAGTACAGCTAGGGAGGATCCGTCATACTAATAGGATCAAGAGTCTGAGGCCTCACTAGGGAATGAGGAGCTCTGATCGAGTATTCCGAAACTCTGATCATTGGTTTATTTAAGGATCGTCTGAGTCGAACGAGCGTAGGTGATACATTGAACAAACAAGTTTCGCTCGAAACTCCCGTAAGTATAGCGAGTAAAACCGTGTTTAAAGCAACGTCTCCGCGGATGTTTATGTCTTTCCGTTTGTTGGTTGGGTCTTGGGCATTCATCGCAATAATACCCAAAAACGTACGTCTTGTAGGGGAAACGCGAGTGATCTTTCTCCAGCTTACAATATTCCTCCATCCGTTCGAAGCTATTCGGTACAACAGGTAGCGGTCGATCGGCGGTAAGATACATCATAGGGGAATCGAGCCGTTTGAGTTCTACCATGCAGTCATGATGTATACCTTGAGGATATCGAGTTTCTAGATTTTGTTGACTGGCAATATTGAGATATGTTTCTATCAGGAATTCCAGATAATCGTTGAAGTCGCTGCGTTTATCCGGCTCCTCAACGTCTTCTCTTTCGATTCGGTTTCGCATAGAATTCTCATGTTCGATTCTCGGTTTATTGTTCCGCCTCCGCTGGGTATGATATTTAAATAGAACCATTTCCCTTTTGGTGTCTATATCGTTCATATCGTGTAAATCGATAGGATGACCAGTAGTTAAGAAGGCCATATACGTACCATTACGCTGCGTATATCGAGCAGCGAATTTTCTATAGTCCAACTCGCGCGCGAGCTGCTCTTGGGACATTGGCGGTTCGATATAACGACCATCGTCCTCCGCAGCAGTTAGACTAACGTCGCCGCGTATTAAGCTATCAACAAACGCTTGTAAAAGTAGAGTATATCGCTCCCCGATACCAAGAACATCTTCTATCAACTCCGTCATATCTGCTATATATGAGTTTGTCCATATTATAATGAGTTTATATTTAGGCGAGCGGGCGTCGCTGCCTACCCTTCTTTGCCCCCCGGACAGTGCGAGATCCTCAGCGCCGATGTGTCGCCGCCGATGTACTTTCGCCAACGACGTAGCCGCACAACGACAACGACAACCGGCACAAGTCACTCGACTGTCCGTCCCAAAGGCTTAGATGTACTTCAGGTTTTCCTTGGAGAGTTAGGTTACTTTCACGATTGCGACTAGCTACTGTAAACACACTTTAGCAGTAACATTCACCTATAAACTCACAAATACCACACAACTGGTCACAACTACGCACATTCGGGTCATTTGTCCGTTAGTCAATGCCTTCCAGAATGTCACTGTATTATTATGTATCCTTGGATACTAGTAGTGCGCTATTTATTCCCTATGCTATTCAATGGGACAAGCTTTCTATTGTTCTTTTAACTCAATTCTAATTCTAGCGTGGTTGTTGCTATGGTGACATTATGCAAAGCTAGCGGTAGAATTAGGGTAATTCCAATGCATACAGATCTGGGATGTTATTTAATAGTATTCTTTAATAGTCAATGTTCTGTTTTATACATGACTTTATGAATTTTATCGGCTATTGACTATGTTTGGGAGACTTTCGCACACTCATATGCATAATAAGATAAATCTCCGCTCCCTTGACCTATTAATTAATGGAATTTTGGGAATGTTATAAATTGCGCAAAAAATGGCAATTTATTAAATTCATTAAAAGGCATGAATTTAAATTATTCCCTGAAATTTTATTATTTACTAATTAGATGGACATATTTTGATTCTAGAATATGTCTGGGGACACAAGATCCTTAATTCTATGACAATTGTCTTTTTAAGAATATCGGTAAATGCTACGATATCTTAATTGACTAGAATTGTTGAAGGATCTGAATTTTACAGATTTTGATTTATTAGATTTGCAAATATTAAATAATTAATATTTGAGATGGGCACCGATTTATTCCAGAACTTGTCCGGGGACGTTAACCACTGATTCTAGAATTTGTCTTTCAAGTATATCGGTGGGTGCCGCGATATCTTAATCGACTAGAATTACAGATGGTCAAAGGGTTTAACAGATTTATTTTGCGTTATACGCTACTGTTAAAGGGACATCACGCTACTATATGTATTATTTAATATACGGTATGAGAGCAATATCGCACGAAGCAATGTCAGTGTGAAGAGGCAAGTCGTTTCCAAGGTCTACCCAGAGCTTGGTTTAGCCGAGACACGAGGATCTGAACTTTGCATTCCTAATACTCTGCCTACCAATAATACTTAAATATAGTAGTGGCTTTATTGTACTTTAATAAGTACGGACATTTCATCTTACTGTAGTTACGTACTTATAATATAATACGGACAGTAAGGAAAGAGAAAAAGAATTATTTCTCGCCGTCGCACTAAATATAATATAAGTAATTACGTACGCAATGAACACGAACATATTGCACTATTCTACTAAATAATCACTAAATAATATTCTACTAAATTAAATAAAACGATTATAATAAAATTACATAATAATACATACATAAATATAAAAATAATAAAATAATATAAAATAATAGAGTCACACGCCCACTCCGAACGATATTAAGTTGGGGAGTCCCTAGATGTCGGTTGGATTAGGGAAGTGGTCGTGGGAAGAGTTTCTTGCCTTCCATAGTTTCCGGAGAGCTCTCTGTCTCTTTCCAGTAAACATAAACGACCCACTGGGCGATTGAGCTGTTGAGTCTCAAAGACTATCCCTGGTTTCTTAAAGTTACGTCGCATGACGACGAGTTCTACTGATCGCACCAAACCGTCGCTCGAGATATAAGTCTCGATGATACGTCCTGTTTGCCATCGCTTACGTGGGAGATCGGGGTCCACAATAAGCACCATGTCTCCAGCGCTGAAGTTTTCTTGCTGCGCAAACCACTTAGTTCGAAGTTGTAGAGTGGGCAGGTAATGTTTCTCGAAATGGTCAGCGAAACGACGGGATAGCAACTGCATAAGTTGCCAGGTTCGACGGCAGTACTCGTCTCCGTCTGTGATCTCCGATCGTGGGAGCATGGCTACGGGTTTCTTCAGTAGAAAGTGCGCGGGTGTTAGCGCTTCCAGGGAATCAGGATTTGAAGAGACTGGCATAAGCGGTCTTTCGTTGAGATAGGCGGCGATTTCCTCCATTAACGTCCGCAATAGTTCGTCGGTGAGATAAGCGCGACAAGGCACAATAAAGTGGAACGCAGTTTTCACGCTTCTAATCAATCTCTCCCAACTTCCTCCCCACCAAGGGGCGTCGGCGGCGTTGAAGGTCCAGCTAGACGCTGTTATCTTTAGCTGATCGTCCACCTGTCTTTTGTTCCAGTCCTTTACGTAAGCTTGAATTTCGTTGTTGGCGCCAATGAAGTTCGTTCCCTTATCCGATCTCATCGTGTTACTGGTTCCGAAACGAGCGATCTGTCGTCGTAAACTCAACACGAAGCTGTTGGTGGATAGATCGTTTACCATATCGAGATGGATAGCTCTACAAGTCATACAAACGAAGATGACACACCATCTCTTGACTATAGTCCGGGCACGATATACTTCAATAGGGCCAAATAAATCCACACCGGTATTAGTAAAGGGTGGTTCATAGAAGCTTACTCTTTCCCTAGGTAATTCTGCCTCTCGCTGTGTTAAAGGCCTACTGAATGCTTTCCTACAGGGTATGCAGTTCCTAAGAACTTGGTTCAGAGCCTTACGGGGTTTATAAAAATAGTAGCGAGTTCGAATTTCGCTCAGAACTCGTTCTCTACCAGCATGGTACAGTTTGCTATGAACATCTACAATCATCTTGATTTGTATGTCAAGATTTCTAATGAGGATGGGAAACTTAGTGTCAAAGGATAATGGGGCGTTGGTCAGCCTACCTCCAACACGTATTAACCCATCTATCATGGTACTAGAGAAGCGATCCCTTAAGCGCATCTGTGGATTTCTTAACAACAGGAAATACTTATCGGAATCCTCATAGCATTGTAGGAGTCTCAGCATCTGTTTGTTGATTTCATCATGCTCCTGGTAACTGATCTTCTCCTTTAGAAACCTGTCGGATATCTTGTATTTGGGGAGATCTTTAACAACATGGACTCGTGCAGATGTTGATGGAGCATCATCACTATTGGTCTTGGTCCCGGAGTAACGATGATGAAAACATCGTTTTAAATAGGTGACGGCTTTACAGAGCCGATTCCAGGAGCTGTAGTGACGAATCGCTCTCTGCAAGAGGGGTGAGAGTCCTTGCGCGATATCTGGTATTCCAGATTTCCAATCCTTGTCACGGATTTCCAAGACTTCTCTAGTCGTGGCGGTGGGTTTCTGATCCAAAGCATCCTCTCCGGAAGTAAATAATACAGATAGATCAACCGCAGGTTTAAACAACTTCGATTTACTCGCTCGAGTTTTGGGTTTAACTTTCTCCGCTCCCTTGGCCTGTCTGATCTCTGCTGTTGTGAGATGGGGAGGCCATTCTTCTTCTTCTCGGTAGAGAAAGTCGGGTCCACCTAACCATTCAGGAGTATTTACCAATTCCTTTGGAGTCGCTCCTCGGGAAGCGATGTCTGCTGGATTAATCGTTCCGGGGCAATGTCTCCATTGGTCCATCGTCGTGCGACTAAGTATGATGGCTACTCTGTTGGTAACGAAGACGCTGAACTGACAGACTTCATTGGTTATATACTCTAACACGAGTAAAGCGTCGGTCCAATAGACAGTTTTCTCTAATGGATAGTCAATCTGTTCTGTTACATTCCGGCCGATGGCTGTAGCGTATAGAGCCGCCTTTAACTCCGCTCGAGGAACTTTCAACTTGTTGTTGATTAATGCCTTAGAAGTAACCAAGGCGACTTTGATTCCATCCGGAGTTTCCACCCTTAGATAGGCTACTATACCTATTCCCATATCGCTGGCGTCTCCAAACACATGGAGTTGATAGGAATACGTAGGGAGAACATGACCAAAATATGAACGGGAAATTATAAAATCCTCGATAGCTGGCAGAGAATCTTCCCATTTCATCCACTTCTTCAATAATTCTCCCTTAAGTGGATCGTCCCATGAGTGGTTTTCAAGCCACATTTGTTGTACCAAACTACGAGCAATCAATATAACTGGGCTAATAAATCCCAATGGATCGAAATAAGTGCTCAGTATACTTAAGCAAATCCGTTTGGTTCGAACTGGATTATCTCGCTGTTTTAGCTGGAAAAACAGGATATCTCGCTCTGTGTCCCATTTCAAGCCGAGTGTGTTGGTTTCTGGCAGATCATCTTTGATCAAATCGAGATCTTTCGCTCCTCGATCTTCCGCAGGGATCGACTCCAGAAACTCACGGGAGTTGCTGGTGAATTTCGTTAATCGAAACCCACCTCTTTTTAAGCACTCTACCGTTCCTTTAGCTACCTCAATGGCTTCCTCAACTGATGGAAGGGACTTCAGATTGTCGTCCATGTATATGTCTCTCTTGATGTTGTCGATCACTTCCTTAGAGAAGGCCTCTCGGTTGTCCTCTGCAGTGGTACGCACTACCGAACAGGCGTTGGAAGGGCTTGAGATTATCCCAAAGGCCTGGATGGTCATCCAGTACTCCACCGGTTTCTGGTTGAGGTCTCCTTCGGGCCACCACAGAAATCGTAGACTATCTCGATCCCTATCTAACACCTTGACTTGTAAGAACATGCCTTCTATATCGGAGGCGAAAGCAATCGAATATTGTCTCAATCTTAAAAGAATTCCCAACAAAGATTGAAGTAAGTTGGGTCCGGGTAACAATTCAGAGTTAAGGGATTGACCCATGTAAAGAGCGGAGCCATCAAACACTACTCTCACTTCATGTGGCTTACCGGGTTTAGGAATGTAATGGTGAGTTAAGTAATATGTTCTTTCAGTCACAGGTGTTTCTTCCGGTACTCTCTCCGCGTATCCCTTACTAATAAATTTCTCCAGCTGTGTTTGATACATTGCTTTAGCTGAAGAATTAGCCGTAAGGCGTCGATGGAGTTGCGCGATTCTTTTTTCCGCCAAGGGTCTGTTATTGATGAACTTCGGTTCTTTCTTGCGGAAAGGTAGACCGACTTCATACCTACCTTGATCTTTGAGGAAACGTGTAGTTGTCTCTTGGATCTGCTTGGCCCTTTCCTCTTCCACCGACAAGGCTTTATCGTAGGAATTGGGCTCTACCGCCTCTTGCGTAAAGAATCGTACGGCATGTTCATCTCGAGTCTTGGCATTACAACGCTCAATGACGTCATTTAACTCGTCGTTATAAGCTTCTCGTTCGGTTGGATAAAGAAGTTGACATAAGTTCACTTGGTTTTGCCAAGCCTCGTTTTCCTTAAGGAGGTCGATGGTATTCTCCTCATCAAAAAGCTGGTGAATGTCGTCGTTATCTGAGGAGTATGGGGTTCCCTTAGTTAAATTGTCTCCCTCACTAGTATCATCTTCCCATTCACTCACCTGGTAGACGCGCTCTTGCGGTAGTCTTTCTCTGAGTGTTCTACGGGAAGGGCCAGTAAAGTACCAACCTACTCTAGTTCTTACCGCATAGGTCTGTAGTGGCTGCGGTTGAGCAGGCCGTTTCTCTAATGTTTCCAGCGCCTCATGCGCGTTTTGGCCGATGAGTATTTGCACTCCAGGATAATCAGTCTGGAATCGAGGTATGTTAAGATGTTGGATGCTCTCATCCTCGTCCCAATTATAAAGGTCTGCTTGAGTAGTAGCGAAGTTCTTTATAGCCACCATTTTCACTGACCTTATGCTATGTTCTCCTAGTTCGTCCTGGGGGGTGGACAACGCTCCTACATAATAATCCGCTGTTATTGTAGATTTCCAAACTTGCATAATGCCGGACATGTTGAGCTTAGTTTGGAACTTGGGTTGTCCAGCAAATATATCTTCGGCTAGCTCTTTGTCGATGAATGTTCCTGTACTACCGGAGTCAAGGAGGGCGTTCACTACATAACTCCTCTTAGGTCCGTGAACCCTTACTTGCACCACAGGAAACTCTCGGATCCCTACATTGGAAGATGGCTCTTTCCAAGACGGTTGTCGTTCAGAAGTGGTTAGAGTGAAGTCGCTGTCTGTATCCTTTTCATATGTGAGTGCTCGATACACTGCGGTATTTATCATGTAACAGGATTCGTTTTCGTCGGAGAACTCGTCTGTATAGAATCCTTCCATCTCAGATTGATCAGTGTCGTTCACATCACTGAATTGGACATGTAGCTCGGAATCACTTACCTGATTCGGACTATTTCGCTCGAATTCAGCGTGCAACAAGATATGATGTTTCGCACCACACTTTGCACACCTTATGTCAGAGAAACAGGTACGCCGTTGGTGTCCTTGTCTGAGGCAATTATAACATAACCGCTTATCCCACATGACTTCGCGTCTCTCCGTTAATGACTTCTTCAGGAATTCATCACACATATTCAAATGGTGGGTCCCATCACACAGCGCACATTTCGGTTTGATGTTACTTACCTTATTTTGAGTCACATTGTGTACACTTGCCTTTTCTTCGGGCTTTCTCACCGGAATTCTCTTGGGAGACGTGGGAGGAGTTTTTCTTACCTGTTCTCTCCTGTCATTTGCTCGAGACTTGAATTTACTTACCTGATCTTTAGGCATTTTATTGACATAATAAGATCTCTCAGTGTCTTTCCCGCTATCTTCTCCTTGAGAAGTCTGGCTTTCGCCGTCGTCTGTATAACACACTGGTGTTACCTTTCTCCTAGAGACGGGTTTTTCACTTACCTTGTTTTCCGGTGTCTTCTCTCTGGACAGTTTCAGGAGCTGTAATTTCACTTCTCCATCTAGGAATGACATGAGATCAGCCATGGTAGGGTCTCGTCGTTGTTGTTCCATCATATATAACACTTTCTTATCCCAGCGTGTACCTACTCCACCCTTCGGTAAAGTAGAAGCCACTGCTCTAATAACCATAGCATTCTGATACTCCTGAGACTTACCTAGCCAATCTAATTGTCTACAGATCTCCTGAATCTCATCGGAAAACTCGATAATTCCGCTGCTAATAAACTTTCGGGGCGCTACTAACTTTGCATACAAATACCCAGCGATGTTATTCCTATTACCATACCTGATGTTTAGTGTATCCCAAACTTGTCTTAATCCGTCTGGATGTCCAATAAACTTCAACGCCATTAACTTGGGAGATCCTTCCAAGCACTCGATGAGGTATCTAAGTTTTTCTCCATTAGATAGTACAGAGTTCTGTATGTTATCTTTGTAATATTCATTAAAAGGTAACCATTTCATCTCATCTCCATTGAACTTGACGATCTCTCCCACCTTTACCGCTTGCCGGGCTTCGGTTCTAGCCATTTGACGCGTAAAACTTTCTTGGGCCATCGTGTTATTTAATATCGAGTTATCGGTATATAAATTTCTCGGATTATGATCAGTTCTATAGGGAATGTCATTATCAACAGGTCTATAATTACCCTTAATAGGGTTCACTATAGGAGTTTCTACTTCGCTAGCAGTATAGATGCGTGTAGGCTCCACACCTTGCGCATGCGATACTTCAGACCTAACAGGTTGACACATTGTTACAGAGGGTGGTGGTATACCCCTTTGAGTATTTACTAATTTATCGCGTTCTAGCGCGATACTTTGCTGCACTTCTTGCAACTCAAGCCTACTTTCCCTTACTGTGCCCTTGAATTGCTGAACAGTCTCCTGCATCTGCCCGAGCAGGAGATCCATCCCCCGCTGTCTCTCGTCCACCCATTCGACCGCCGAAGCGGGAGTCGCCAACGTTGTAGCGGGCGGACGAGGGACCACGCACGGGCGACAAATCAGGAATATTTCGCTCGGGGTCCAGGACCTGAACTGTCTCCTGGGCAGTTCTACGGGGCACAGGTAGCTTAGTGCTATGCAGAGGGAATTTAGAGGTAGTTTCAGGGAGCACAGGTGTGTCTATCACCGAAGGGGTGATTTCAAGAACAGGCCTAATTATTTCAGGCTCATCTACTATAGTAGGGAGTCTTTCTATTTTAATTATTTGGTCTGTGGGCTCTGTACTACCTAAGTTGGTGTTATTTAGTTGCCTTCTAACAGCTGGAGGCAAATCAGGCAATTTCTGACGGTGGAATGTTCTTTTACGTCTGCTTAGACGAGATCTATTTCCTTTGCCTTCAGTATCGGTGGTATCGCCTTCCTCAGATGATGTGTATCCCTGTCTTTTGGGAGTAGATCGATTCATCATCTGCATATTACTAGCTGTTAACTGTTTATTTATGCAGTCTTGATTCTCCTGAATGTTTTCCAATTCTAATTGGGTGGTTTCTTCGGAAGCTCTCCGTTCTGCTTCTGCTACTGCCTCGGCCGCTGTTACAGCCGCCTTTCTTTCTGCTTCGGCCGCTGCCGCTGCCACTTTTCTTTCGGCTTCTGCCTCTGCCTCTGCCGCTGCCACTGCCGCTTTTCTTTCTGCTTCTGCCGCTGCCACTGCTGCTGCCACTGCCGCTGTCTTTCTGTCTTCTATACGTTTTTTCTTTACTTGTTCTTCTTGGACTCGTGTCAGGCGGAGTTGTTCATCAAATTTAGCCTGATTCGCAGCCCTCATTTCCACATCGATGGCATCCAACACAAGCTTGGTTCCTTCACTATTAGGGCTAAGTCCCTCTAACCTTCTCCTCAACTCGTCATCACCTAAAAAACGTTGATAGTCTGACAGATAGATGTCAATGGCATCCCTCTTATGCGGTTTCTCTGCCGTCGCTTCACTTTCCACTTGGGAAAAAGTAGCGTCTGTTGATTCTCCATGGGTTGAGCGCTCCTCCAGCTGAGCTTTCCACTGAGCTGTTCCTTGAACCTGGAGACTCACCCTTTGAAACCAGGTCTTTACGGCAACTTGCAACGACGTGTCTTGCCTTCGTTTAGAAGCCTCCTCAAAGGCTGATAAGATTAGCCTGATTCGTAGAATTCTTTCTCTCACTTGATAAAGCAGTTGTCCCTGCTCTTGAGGTCCTTGTGGTTGGTGAAACAGTTGTCCTTTTACTCGCTCCATAGAGCTGAAGAATCCCTGTGCGTATCCGGCTGCGGACCTCTTCCACACAGCGGGATCTATGGTTTCTTTGGCTACTCCCATCTGGTGTATGTCTTCCCAGGCAGCTTCTGATAAATCAAACGGGAGTCCGGGTCCGGGGAAGTTCCATTGCGACTCGACCATGGACTTCAGTTCTTCCCTTGTGTATCCAGCATAACTATCTCTAGTTGAACGCTGGCTTCTCGCCCAATCGATCTGGTGTTCTTCCACAGCGATCAATAACCTAGTGAGTACGGCTGCAGGAAGGATGAGAAGGGGATCTGAATAAGCCTCATCCGTCATCCTTGCTCCGCGTTCGGGTGTCAGTTCTACCGTATCTACACTACTGGAGCTGTCGGGCCGTTGAGAAGTAAGTTCTTGGCTCGCGGGTTGTTGCTGTTCCGCTGCTTCTTGGTCCCGTTTGACCTGAGCTCGAGTGCCTATGATAGACCTACGATGTTGGACCAGCCTAGGTTCTTTTATTACTACTGGAGGGATGACTTTCCTCACAGTGGGAGGTGAACTGAACTTACGACTAGAAGGTTCTACGCCTCTATCTGAGTCGCAGATAGTTACATCTAATAAACTGTCTGACAGGTTCTGCTTAGTATCAGACATGTTTATGCGTACAGTTGAGTGTCTACTGCTGTATTACAGTCTGAGCAAGTCTAGTAACTCAGTATTAACTGCTAGCCTAGTAATTAATTACCGGTACTGCTACTCAGGGTAGCGTGATATATAATATATTAGAATACCGGTATGCTTATAGTATATATAACTATTATTACAGACTAGGTTTATCACAGAATACCGGTATAATTTTAGCACAAATATATATAAATATATAATAGGCCTATCGGGAATACCGGTATACAGCTTACAGTTTTGTAGTATATAATTATAATTCTGGAATAGAATTAATTACAAGTACCGGTATAGTTTCAGCCTAAATTTATAGAAATAAATATAATAAGCCTATCGTAAATACCGGTATATCAATTATTTTAAATAATTGAATTTCTGAATTTTAGGGTTACTTTGTTACTTTACTTACTTTATTACCATTATTTGAGCAGTAATCCAACTGATATTGAGACCTAATGGTTGTATGGTAGGCCTACTATTTATAAATCGCTAGATTTGATTTATAATATATATATACCCGTTTTAATGGGTTTTGTCAATGTTTGAAATAAATGTTATTATTTCTGGGGAGTAATCACTACACAAAGCGGTGCGCTTTCAGTGAAGTGTTACTTATAGGACACTAAAACAAATAATGCTAATTTACCTAAGTTACTTAATACTACAAATTACGTACAATTCGGGTGAGATTACAATCTCTAAATAAACACAAAATTTACAAAAAAAAACACAAAATACGAATTTTCAGGGTAATTTTACAAGAAGTCTACAAACCAGCCTAACAAAGGGTTAGAAATCTGGTTATTACAACGGACAGGGTACTGCGGTATTTGAAAATAATACGTAGTAGTAAATACACTGCATTGTCCAGATAGGAAAATACCACCGCCTGACGACCTATAGCCGTATCGCTACAGGTACTACGTTATGTATCACGGAGTGTTCCTACCTAGAAGTTAATAGAGCTAATCGAACGTGCCTATCAACCACTTTACAACACAAATATAATGCCTACACTAATTACTTTCGGAAAGCACTGTACACTAAACCCTAAATTAGGTACGAGTACTTGTATAACATATAATCTGTAGTTAAATATACTTGAACAGCTAAAAGAACCACGGCATCTGCTGGAGTGACCGATGCACAAAATCACCAGTCTTTACCTACGCCAAGCAGCCCGTGTAGTACCGGGGTTAATTTAACTATAGCGGTATGTATAACAAACACAATTATTGTAGGAACAAACTTGGGGAATGAATGTTGCGAATAATCGCATAAACTCTGAATAATAAATATTACGCTACGCGTACAAACCACTCAAACAAAATGCAGACCGAATACTGACAGACTACTATCAAGCCTAAATAAACTACAGGACATGCAGACTCCGAAATGATTAGGTAGTATGCGTTCTAACCCAGTAGTACGACTTATTCTTTAGTTGGAGGTTTACCTTACAGCATTCGCTGCCCCTACTTCCTAACCGTTCTTTATCGGACAGGCTCTACACACACTGCAATCCGTTCAGACCTAATAACAGCCAGACAACTATCCAGCCTACAAATTATCTAAATAAATATTATACGCTACCCGTACAGACTTACACAAACAAAGTACAGACTCAACGATGGCAGACTACTCTCAAGCCTAAATAAACTACAGGACATGCAGACTCCGAAATGATTAGGTAGTATGCGTTCTAACCCAGTAGTACGACTTATTCTTTAGTTGGGGGTTTACCTTACAGCATTCGCTGCCCCTACTTCCTAAATGTTCTTTATCGGACAGGTGATCAGACTTAACAGCAATCAGACAACAGTTCAACCTACAAATTGTCTGCACAATCTGATCAGGCTTACACGCCTTCTGCTCAATACTGGCCTACAAATAAATAAAACTGACAGAAATAAGTAAGCTCCAAAAGAAACAAGGGGTGTACAGTCCCTAATTTCTTAAACAGCCCACCGGTATACAACAATCAAATCGAATAATACTAATGTACTTATACGGGAAGTACCGGTTAGGACAGTTAGGCCTACGGACCTACAGAAGTACCGGTTCTGTGCAGTTGGACCTACGGACCTACGGCAGTACCGGTTCTGGCGGTTGGGCCTACTGACCTACTGAAGTACCGTTCAGGTTTACCGGTTGACCGGTACTTTCAACTTTATTGCTTACTGCAATAAAGAAGCAATATCCGTTATTGTTCGCGCTTTCAGACCTTTGGCAGTTTAACCCGCCAAATTATGATGTCTTCTAGATAATAAATCACTTTTAGCCTATGACAAGTATTTAATTCACTACACTAGTCGAAACCAATCTGTGCGCGATCATTCACCCGCTGGATATACCCGGGAGATTGGGTTCGACGGCTTAATCTTATTGCTATGTAAGCCTAATGTATTATTCGACTGACAGTATTATATAATCTCTGACAATATTATTCACCTTCGGGGAATATTAACAGTTCCTTTAGGACGTGGCGCTCTATCTATACAAACAGAGTTATGACTTAAACTACTCACAACGATATGGCTTAGTTATAATTCACATATATGGCGCATTCTTTAGGAAATGCTTCGTTATCAGGCTCACTCATACACAATGCTGCACAATACTGCACACTGATCTGCCGATCTTCACTGATTTTAGTTATATATAAAAGGAACACGGACCGACTCATGTAGGGTCTATCAAATAACATTAGATTCACTTCAAACCACTTTAACATAAGTCACAATCGTTATATGTAACCTTTCTCTCTTACCTTCGGTATATCAAGAATATTGGGTTTCGGGGTTATTTATCGTTATTCCAAATATAATAATTCATCAACCATATTATGAAGAACTGACAGTAAATAGCAGTATAACAATATAAAAGTATGCACAGTGATTCAGTGTGGATTGTTTGGTTTGTTTTGCAATGGTTTGATAACGGATATATGCCCTTTATAATTAAGCCTACTAGTGTTAGACTAAAACAGAAAAGCACAAAATATTTACAAGCCGTTCTCTCCTGGCTCAGGACAGAAAGACCAACAACACTGAAAACTGATAAGAATAACCTTATTTACAAAGGCTTCCACCCAACGCAGAGAAAGAGCATACAGATAGGAAAATTCAGTTCAGTAGATCTGTGATAGGTCGAAATCAAAATCAACTCAAATCCTATTGGGAGATACTTTCCCAAGCTGGTTGGACAATCAAACGTAGCCCAGATCCCTTCGCACAGCAAATCAGCCAATCAGCCGGTAGCTTGCACTATTCGAGTTATAGATCCCCTTTTAGAGTATTCTAGCGCTTGGGGGGGAACTGTTTAGCAAGGCAAACGAATCAGTTATCCCACAAAAGCTTTTACACCGTTTATGCATTTGCTTGAGTTTGTGAAGCCTCGTGAGTACCATCCTCTTGTTGTCAGGCAACGGTAACTTCGGCTGTTTCCATACCATGCCTATGGTGTACCATCCCTCGTCGCATCTCATCGACTCCTTCACACTCTGTACTGCCTGTTTATCCTCTACCAAGGTTCCGACCCCGGTCTCTTTCAGTCCTTAAAAATCCTGCCTCAACAGTCTCTTCAGCTGCTCCTCTGCTCCTTCATCTTCCATCTAACTCATGGTTCCCGCAAACATGCACCCCGATGTCTCCGACATCCTAAATGGAATTTTGGTTTTGATTGGGCCGCTTAGCGTCCATCCGAATGGTGTGAGAATTGCCATCGGATCACGCTGTCTGTCTTCCCCGAAGATCGTCTGTACTCTCTCGTGGGCCATCGGACAGTCCATCCCCACTATGATGGATACCTTCCGGACGTCCACTTCCGGTATCGAGAAATCAATCTCGTCCAGGAATCTGTATTGCTCGACATCGATGTTAGTTGGTCGCCTGGCGTTTATGTTGATCGATTCTATTACCTGGATGGGGTCGATGGTCGCCCCATAGTCACATCCCGGTGCTATTGCTGATATTTCGCACCTTCCCGTCCTCATCTCCAGGACCTCATCCTTGCTGGAGATAGTAGTTACCGCCATCCTACTTGGCCTCGTCTGTAACCCCATCCACTCGGCTACCCAATTCTCCACCATTGTGAAGGCTGCTCCGCTGTCGACCAGCATCAAGGTGGTTACTGATCGTCCGCCCTCTCCTATTACCCTCACTGGTACCACCCCCAGTAGTACCGTTCCCCTTTTCTTCGCTCCTATGGTGCTTGTCGCCATTGTTCGACCTTTGCCTTGACCGAATCTTACTGGTGTCTCCTTACACTCTTCAACCTTGTGTCCTCCTACCATGCATTGGTGAAAAACTCCATTCTTATCCGCATAGGCTTTCCGATCTTGTTCAGGTAACGCCTGCCAATGCTTACAGTCCATGGTCTTATGGGTTCCGTCTTTATGCAACTGACATTTGTATTCTGGGTTGTAACGTTCCCTATATAGCCCAACACGTATTGCGCATAGGTTCACGTCTACCGGTTTAGTGTTTTGGTTATTTGGGTTTGGCCTACTGGGTGTGTTGGGATTATATTTGTTCATGTTGTTATTTTGTCCCTGTTCGTGCCACAGTCTGGCCCCACTCCCAGCTATCTGTGGACTTGCAGTCCCCTGTGTCGCCGCGTATGGTAGGGATTATCTTAATTTTGGCAACGCATTTGCCGCATTATGCTCTGGTTTCGGCCTGTTGTATACGGCCCTCGGCGCCTTCCCCAGACTATCTTCGCTGTAGACTGGGTCCGTGATCAACTCTGCTTGGTAGTTGAGGAAGTTCGACATTTCCTCTAGGCCCGGTTCCACACCTTTCTTCTCCCGGGTGGAGAAGGCGATCTTTCTCCATATATTGCGTAGCCAGATCGGCAGTGCCTGCGCTATCGTGGTGATATTATTAGATGCGTTGAGTTTGTATGGCGCGTCTAGCGTTTTCAGCACGATCAACGCCTTTTCGACCTTATTCGCGAAGGTATTTATGCTAACAGGGTTATCCTGTAGGCCACCCGATGTTATCCCCCTTAAGGTCTGCCGGATAATCTTGACAGGGTGTCCGTATTCCCTGTCTAGGGCCCGCCATGTAGTCGTGAAGCCACCCTCGATGCCCTGATACTGCCTCACGATGTCATACGCTGGGCCTCCTGTGTATACCTGTAGATATTTTAGGCACTCCGCCTGCATCAGGTTCTTAGTTAATATCTCGTTGCTGTACATGCTTCGGAATTGCAGGTATTCTTCCGGTCTGCTTCTGTCGAATTTAAATGACTCTACTGGTGGTAATTCGATTCTGGTCTTGAGCGCATCGATAAGTGTTGCCATTCCCATTGCCTGTGCTTCCAATGGGTTCGAGGGATGCTGTACAGATTCTCCTGTTGGGTGCGGACCGCCCGTCGGGCCTGTTGACTTTCTTTGCGTCGGATATACCATTGGGGGTAATGGCCCCCTCCATATCTCCGTGTCGCAAGATCTGTTCTCGTCCAGGGGGTTCGATGTTCTTATTCCCGCTTGAGTGTATTGTTGATATTGTAATGAGGGAATGTCACCCTACCCCCCCCCCCCCCCCACCAGTATTATGTTTGGTACTGGGGTTGATGTTAATATATTGGGGCCCATACACCTATCTGCAATAACTCTTCCCTCCCCTGGATATATGTTATGTCCCTGCATATTATAGTCATACTGCTGTGCTGGTACCGGTATAGGCCTTCCCACTTCTTGCCTGCCTACTGGTATATACGCCGCGACTTCCGGATCTAATCCCGTCGTTCGCGATACCCTATCGCCTACACTATCTCTCCCAGCATGGCCTATAGTATGTGCAGTAAGGCCTACAGTATGTCCTGCAGTCTGTATATGTCCTTCCGGACCAAAGTTTAACCTTCTCGAATAATCCAAGAAGTCCTCCCCACGACTACCAGCGATCGGCAGCTATATCCCGTCGGGAAGTTTCTCTTCAATCCCCTCTCCTGTTCTCGTCCCCGTACCGGTACATCCTGTACCCCTCTCCCGGCGCGGCGTATGATATATCTCGCCAGGCTGCGTCTTTCCGGGGCGACGGCAATCTCCCGGAGTTCGACCCCACTGACTCTCCAACTCCATCTCTACTACCGACGGCTCGCTATCCGTCCTCGCTCTCCGGTCGCTTGTAGCGACGCTTCTTCTATTCTCTTCTCTTCTTCTCTCTTCACTGTAGCGTCCCCGCTCATGAGATCTCTCTTCGACCTCCCGGTTAAACTCCACTGTTCTTCTTCCGTCTTCCGACTGGGCTCGATGTCTCGTCACTCGCCCGCTCACGACGCCAGCCTCTCTCTCTCTAGCCGGTTGGACGCTGCTGGGGATATTCGTAATCCCCCTACTATTCTCCATCACCGGGTGCTGCGGTTCACCTAACTCGCCCCGCGCATTATCCGCCGACGCCTGTGGGACATTCTCTGCCCCCCCCCCCTCTCGCCACTAATCTCCTGTGGTGGGGCGCTCGTAGCCCCCCCCCCCCCCCCCCACTCACCACCTATTGCTTCACTATCTCCTACTTCGCTTCTACGCCCCTCTCTAGTCGACGCACTATCCCTACTGCGGCTGGGTCTATTCACCCCCGCCTCTCCCTTTACCACTGCGTGGCCTTGCAGGCTCCTGTCGGGTTGACTCACCCCCGCTACTCCCTGCGTACTAACTACGTGGCCTTGCAGGCTCTCGCTGGTCGGACCACCTATGTCTGCTGCGTTCATATTAATAGCACCATTATCAACAATATTATTGCCTAAATTATTTAAATTATTTGAGTTATTCTGTTCGGAATTCGGATTATTATTATTATTATTATTATTGCATAAGCCCCCTTAACCGGGCATGCATATCATCCCGCATACGATTTCCCGCCCTCTCTCTCTCTCTATCCTCCCGTAAACTCTGGTTCGCTAATTCTGCCTCCCTCGCCCCCCGCTCTTTGCGCTCGTTCTCTATTCTCGTCTCTCTCTCTTCACGCTCTCTACAGTTTCTCGCCACCCTCTCGGCCCTCTCTTTACACTCTCTCGCTAACTCTCTCTCTTTCTCTAATAACGCGGCTCCCTCCTCCAGTTATCTCTCCAACTCTTTCTGATCCAGCGCCACCATGTCTAGTTGACAGGCCAGATCTATCTCTAACACCCTTCTTGTTTTTGCGGAGGATGTAGCGGACTTATCGGTCGCGATGGACTCCCGTCGCCTCTCTGTCCTACTAACTTTCCCCCGCTTTCTGGGGTTCTCACTAACCGACGAGACCGAATCCTCGGGGTTAACCTCGGGTTCGCCCTCGTGCGGATCCGCCCAACCCACTAAACTTAATTCCCCTGGCATCCACTAAATACGGCCCTACATACACTACTTCAGGCTCCATAACCCTGGATCGCCACAGTTCGAATAGTTCGGTGGCGACCCCCCTCGCTCTCTCACTCGCCAGTTCTCCCTGCCCAAAACGGACCAGATACCGAAAATGTTTGTTCGACTCACCTAGCCGTTGCTGTAACTTGGGCTGGTTTACCTTCTCTCCCTCTCTGGCCTCCTATAGCAGTTTCTTCGTGGCATTGTAGGCCCATTGTAGCCGATCGCTGGTCCCGACGTCCTCTTCGCCAACATCTCCTCCTCCTCTCCTGGTTCGGCGTTGTACCAGCGGCCCCACCGTCGCCGTTCCGGTGGGCCGTCCATCGCCCTCGGCCTGTGGCTGGCCGGCGACTTCGGTACTCCAACCGCCGTCGTTCATCGATTCGTCCCTCTCTCGTGGTTGATGGCCGCCCTCCGCTTGGGGTACCGGATCGTCCCTCGTCGGCGAATCCGGCATCGCAGGTCGATACCATCTCATCGCGGCCTCGCGGATCGTTTGGTTGGTGTCGTCCGGGGTCCGCGGCGGCGTCCTCTCTCCCTCTGGATCTCGGGGCTCTCTATCACTCATCTTTGCTTTATCTCTTCCTGGCAGTCACAGTTTGTAGCAGTTGGGTATTGTCTTACTGTGACGGGATCAAGGGATCCCGACCGGGTTATGTTGTACGCGTCACAGCAGGCCGATGGGAAAATGTTTGAGTTCGATGTTCCTTCGTTCCGATATATATAATAATATGCGTAGTGATAGCACAGTAAAATGATAGGACCGGTAATAGCGATATAATATGACAGCATATAACAGCACTGTGATGACAGTAAGACAATAATGCCGGTCTGCACTGAAACTGACAATTTGGTAACTGAATAATAAATCAGTATGTTTGGGATAATATATGTGTGATTACTTCACCCCTACATTACTTTGGCCTCCTACCTAGTGGATGCTCTCCTTCGCCCCTATTGGCTAATAACCTACTTCACGCCTTTGCACTCTCTGGGAGTGTTTCCCCCATGTTGCTATCCCCTGCTAGCTGTCTCCCCTCCGAGGTGGTTTGACCTCTAACCTCCCTTTGTGTGTGGCTTCGGGGTTTGTACTGTCCCCCATGTTGGTTGTGATACGAGATTAGTTACTGCTAGTCTCGTATCTCCAACATATTGCTGAAAATGCCACTATCCACATTTTATGAGGGTAATGAGGCGGAATTGAATCCGCTTACAAGTACCAATAGAAAGCTGTCCGTGCAAGGATTCCAAATATGTAAAAATATTTGAATTTGGTTGGGAAATAGCTGAGTTATGGGAATTTGAATGTTTCATGTATTTGCTTCCGCTTCAGGCCATTTACATAAATACACCATGTTCTAGAACAGTTTGTTTATCTCATAAGTAGCTGTGCAACAATGCATTGCCTATATGATAATAATAATTATAATATTTAATTAATAAAGATTAATTAAGAGTATATTGATATTCTAAGGCCCCCCTCACACGGAGCAACTTGTTTCCGCAACTTGTTTCTGAAACTTGTTGCTGGACCCCCTCACACACAGAAACTTGTTGCTGCAACTTGTTTCCGAAACTTGTTTCTGTGTGTGAAGACTCCAGCAACAAGTTTCTGCAACTTGTTTCCGCAACTTGTTTCTGTGTGTGAGGGAGTCCAGCAACAAGTTGCTGGAAGTTCTATTCCCAGCAACTTTTTGAAAAACTTTTATTACATTCCATTTTTTTGATACTAGCTATTATTAGATAATTTGAGTGATGTGATATTATATATAAATGACTGGACTTGTTAGCTATTTATTTGCAAATAATTGTTATTTTCTTCAGCAACAAGTTTCTGTGTGTGAGGGGGTCCAGCAACAAGTTGCAGCAACAAGTTTCTGTGTGTGACGGGGTCCAGCACCTTCAGACACAAGTTGCAGAAACAAGTTGCTCCGTGTGAGGGGGGCCTTACATAAGCAAAATGTTCTAGAACATTGTGAATTTATTAAATAGAATAATTGGCGTGCAGCATTTGCAAATAAAGGCATCATTCGAATGCCCATATCTCATCTACTTCCCAACTAATTTCAAATATTTCTATTCCAAAATTGTAACATTACTCAACGCCGTTAGTATTAACAGCGAGTTGTTATTTAGCACTTTACAACTTTAGAGGACATTACAGCATTGTATTAGCCTGTTCATTTAGTATTCTATTTGGTGTTATCAGTTAAGCCCCCTTAGTGGACATTACTTAACGCCGTCATTTGTTACCACGTAAACAATATTTGCCTGACATCCAGATAGGCCTACTGCATTGCCTACCGGTATGCGGGGCATAGCTATTAATATCCAGTAGCTATATTATTAACATGGCTCCAAGCACCACCATAAATAAAAGCTAACTTATTTATAACATAATTTATGTCATATTTACATTTTTTTATACAGCAACTAATTTAATTTGTGCAGTTTCTACCACTTATAATATATATACAATCATTTCGTAATATGATAATTTTGGAATAAAACTACATGCATAATTGTTGCAAAGTACTTTACAGTGTTCTGATCCTCGTGGCTTTATTATCACTCACTCACTAACGTTCGATCGTGTAACAAAGCCACTCGGATCATCACACTCTAAAGTGCTACTTTACACACAAGTATGTAAATAGTTATTACATATTTGTAATCTTTGCACGGTCAGCTTTCCATTGCTACCAACAAATTACTATAGGATTGAAGAATAACTGCAGTACGACTGGCGCAATATCGATGGTGACACTTTTTTCAAAGGCTTGTAGCGAAAATAAAAATTCTGGCTCACCCAGTAAAGAGGGGGTAGATGAAACTATCTCTGTTTAAAATTCACGCAATCTCATTAAGATTTGTAAAAAAAAAATTTTTTTTGGGGTGGGGGGGGGGGGGGGGTGGTCCTTGTCACTGAATTACGATACTTTATTCCAGGACACGGTGTATGCCATGGGTCGAAACGGTACAGAAAAGCGTTGGATAAACCTCTGTGACGTCAATCCACATTCACTTATGTAGAACCTTCTTCTATTCTGTGGATTCTAGTTTAAGGTTTGTGGTTTTTAGTGCCTAATTATTGGAGAAAAAATATAAAATTAGAATCTTTATTGATTCAAGTAGAATAAACTTTTATAAAACCTAATTGTTATTTTTTTAAAAGGAATTTATCTTTTATATAGGGAAATTATAGTTTTAAGTATGGATTTTTCTTCTCTGGGTGTAGAATTTAACAGTGATAGGTTGCCATTAATACGGCAAGAGTTTCCAGTTCCACGAGATGACATTCCTGTGAATCATGGTAGTTTAGGTTCTAGAAATGATCCGTTGCCAGGAGAGAAAAACTACTATAGTTTATGTCTAGAAGACATTATATACAACAATTGGAAAACTGGTTCAGGAATACGAGACGCGATGTCAATTAACGATAAGCAACAATGGCGTTGCAAAAAGTTAGAAATAAGAACCACAACACATGAAGGAGAAGTTATAACTACAATTCAGAATGTCGTAGTAAAGGTTTGTGGCAAATTCCTTGAACAATTTGGTACGAAAACAGTAACAAATAACTATTTCTATACTTATGCTTACATCAAAAACAAGTTATTTTGTTTACATATACTCTCCTCAGATGGAAGGTACAAGGTGGGAGAGACCCAGTTTACGGGAATGGCTTATCAACACAAACACGCATTGAAATTGAAAGTATTCGCGGAAGATGCCTACCGATGTAAACTATATGTTGTCTTCTATTTTCGGAATAAAGAAGATACTAATTCTATGGTGAACGTTTTAAAAGAACATCATTTACTAGAGTGGCGTTTCCTCATAAACCTTGAAGATATTGGTGAAGCATTTCATAGAGGTATATTCGATGCAGCCATCGGGGGGCTCTATGGGACACTGGAGGACGAGTTAGTACGTAGTACTATTGCGGGTGCCCGAAAACAGCTGCACATTGCCGCTGGTAGTCTATTACCCAACTACTTTATAGCTTTGTTTCAGTGGGTGGAGACATTCTGTTTACATGACCAGAACATATATGATATTTCTTATTTGGCACGGATTTTGAGCGACCGTACCTTTGCACGTACGATCACATATGTTACTCACAAGTTATTTGAAAAGGACGAACTTCCTTTCGGATCCGATACGCAGGATTATGTTATTCGCTGCTTCATACGCTTCAAGGCAAATTTAATATTCCGAAGTGTCCTGAAGATAAGCAACAGATATGTAAAGTGGGGCTTTACGCAAGCTTTACTCAAGTTGTTCCGGGATCATCTCCAAAAGGTAATGGAAGCTCAGATAATGTATTGCGGTGTTAACGCTCCTAATAATTTACTACGAAACCTAGAATCCATCATGAGACGCGTCAACAAAGAAACAGGATGTATGGGTGGCTGTAGTGCGGAGTTTGTAAATATAATTACTGAATTACGGCGAAGTTTACCAACTGAATAAATACCTATTTATCCCACTAGTACGTCTCAAAATTTTCCAACAATGATACTAACACAAACATACTAACTACTGTACTGTACTATATTTCATATTCATTATTCACCCCCCCCCCCCCCCCCCATAAATAAATAAAGACCAATTTTAAGAAATTAATACGATTGCATGAAATTTAAAGCAAAGGAAGTTTCACCTCTCTCTTCACTGGGCGAGACAGAATTTACATTTTCGCTTAAATCTTTTTCATGTTTATGTTTTAAAAGTTGTTTTTACCAGATATACCGCAGTTATTCATATAACTTTATAAGTTTTGTTGGTACTGATTGTAAAAGCTTTTGTGGGATAACTGATACGTTTGCCTTTGCTGGCCAGTTCCCCCCCAGTCGCTAGAATACTCTCAAAGGGATTTATAACTAAAATAGTGCAAGCTACCAGCTTATTGGCTGATGTGCTGTACGGAGATATCTGGGCTCAGTTTAATCGGCCAACTAGCTTAGAGAGGTTGCCTTAGCCTTGCTGTTCGTGTCGGCCAATAGAATTTGCGTAGGCGTTGATTTCGACCTATCCCAGCGCTACTGAACTGAATTTCCTATCTCTATGCTCATCCTCTGTGTTGAACGGGGCTTCGTGGAATAAGGGTTTTTGGTATACTCGTATAGTGGCAGTAGTCATATGATTTTATATGATTCTGTTGTTGTGTTCCCATTTTCGCCATAACACCGGCTTTTTGGGAAGAACTCTAGTAAAACTGCTTAAATTATCGAAAGTATAAACTGTTATCTAACTTAAATCAATCTAATCAATCAACCTACCTATTAATCATATTGTTTGTACTGTTATTTACCGTCAGTTATTAATTGTATCTATTTGTTGATGGAAATATTGCTCTTTGGAGAATACTGATAAATCACCCAAATTTCCCAATTTTCTTGATACACTACAGGTTAGAGAGACAGGCTATATATAACAATTGCGATTTATATTAATGTGGTGTGTATTGAATCTAATGTTATTTAGCAGACCCTACATGAGTCAATTACTGCTCTCTTTATGTGTGATCAAATATACTGACGGTCGGCAGAATAGTGTGCATGATTGTGATTGGTAACAAAGCATTTCCTAAAGAATGCGCTTTATACTTTAATCATAAGCAGTATCGTTGCGTTTAGTATAAGTCCTAGTTCTGTTTAAATAGATAGAGCGCCACGTCCTAAAGGAACTGTTAATATTTCCCGAAAGCCAATAATATCTGTCAGAAATTAATTATTAACGATCTATCGAATAATACAGTAAGTTTACACTGCAACCTTACACTGCAATAATAAAATTTAAGCATCCGAATTCAGCCTCCCGGGTGTAGATCCATCGGGTGAATGATCGCGCATGGGCTGACTTCGGCTAATGTTTTGTGTATTAGCATAAAATATTGTCGTATGCTAAAGGTGTTTTAATTAACTAAAAGACATATAAATTTTGGCAGGTTAAACTGCTAAAGGTCTTCAAAAGCGCGAACAGTAACAGTTTATAATCTTATTGCAGTAGGCAATAAGGTTGCAAAATACCGTAGTAACCGGTATTTCTGTAGGTCGGTAGGCCCAACTTTCCTAACCGGTACTGCTGTATAAGTACATTAGTATTATTCGATCTTGATTATTGTATACCGGTAGGTCTCGATATTAAATCGGGGACGCCTGGTTTTTATTGGGATTATACTTAGGTCTATTTCTGTCAGTTTTATTTACTAGTAGGCTAATATTGAGCAGAAGGCGTGTGACCCTGCTCAGATTGTTCAGATAATTGTAGGCTGAGCTGCTGTCTGACTGTGTTGAGTTTGGAGAGATTACGGCGTGTGTAGAGTTTGTCTGATCAAGTGCCGTTAGTAAGTTGGGGCAGCCATATGCGGTAAGGTCAATCCCCTCTTAAAGAATAAGTCGTACTACCGTGTTAGAACGCATACTAACTAACAGTTTCAGAGTCTGCATATACTGTAGTTTATTTAGGCTTGATCGTAGTCTGCCAGTGTTTTAGTCTGTGTTTGTTTGTGTGGTCTGTTCAGGTACCGTAATAGTTATTACTCAAATATTTTGTAGGCTAGATTGTTGTCTAGCTATTCTTAGGCCTGAAGGGATTGCTGCGTGTGTAGAGTTGGTCTGATAAAGTGCCGTTAGTAAGTTGGGGCAGCCATATGCGGTAAGGTCAATCCCCTCTTAAAGAGTAAGTCGTACTACCGTGTTAGAACGCATACTAACTAACAGTTTCAGAATCTGCACATACTGTAGTTTGTTTAGGCTTGATAGTAGTCTGCCAGCGTTTGGTTTGTATTTTTGTTTGAGTATTCTGTACGGGTAGCGTAATATTTATTATTCAGAGTTTATGCGATTATTCGCAACATTCATGTCCCCAAGTTTATTCCTACAGTAATTGTGTTTGTTACACATACCGTTATAGTTAAATTAACCCCGGTACTACACGGGCTGCTTGGCGTAGGTAAAGACTGGTGACTTTGTGCTTCGGTCACTCCAGCAGATGCCGTGGTTCTTTTAACTGTTCAAGTATATTTAACTGCTGATTATTTGTTATACCAGTACTTGTACCTAATTTAGGGTTTAGTGTACAGTGCTTTCCGAAGTAATTAGTGTGTAGGCAGTATATTTGTGTTGTAAAGTGGTTGATAGGCACATTCGTTAGCTCTATTAACTTCTGGGTAGGAACAATCCGTGATACATAACGTAGTACCTATAGCGATACGGTTATAGGTCGTCAGGCGGTGGTATTTTCCTATCTGGACAACGCAGTGTATTTACTACTACTTATTATTTTCAAATACCGTAGTACCCTGTCCATTGTAATAACCAGAATTCTAACCCTTTGTTAGGCTGGTTTGTAGACTTCCTGTAAAATTACCCTAAAAAAAAATTCGTACGTAATATTTTCGTTGTGTTTAATTAGAGATTTAATCTCACCCGTATCGTAAGTAATTTGTAGTATTAAGTAACTTAGGTAAATTAGAATTATCTGTTTTAGTGTCCCCTAAATAGCACTTCACTGAGAGCGCACAGCTTCTGTGTAGTGACCCCCAGAAATAATAACATTTATTTCAAATATTGACAAAACCCTTTTAAACGGGTATATATCTATTATAAATCAACTCAAACGATTATAAATAGTAGGCCTGCCATACAACAACTAGGTCTCAATATCAGTTGGACTGCTGCTTAAATAACGGTAATAAAGTAAGTTAAAGTAACCAAGTAACCCTAAAATATTCAGAAATTCAATTATTCTAAAATAATTGACATACCGGTATTTACCATAGGCTTATTATATTTATTTCTATAAATTTGAGCTGAAATCATACCGGTATTCTGTAATTAATTCTAGTAATAATTATACTTATATATACTATAAGTGTCAGCTGTATACCGGTATTCACGATAGGCCTATTATATATTTATATATATTTGTGCTAAAATTATATACCGGTACTCTGTGACAAATCTAGCCTGTAATAATACTTATATATATACTATAAGCATACCGGTATTCTAATATATTATATATATATCACGCTACACTGAGTAGCAGTATCGGTAATTAATTGTTAGGCTAACGGTGATACTGAATTGCTAGACTTACTTTGACTGTATTTATAGCCGTAGGCATTCAACTGTGTAAACAAACATGTCAGACGCAACCCAATCACTGTCAGATAGTCTCTTAGAAAGTGTTAGAATGAGTATTAGACTTAGACAGCGTATTAAAAGGATCTGTGACCAAGATCAAAGTATAGAACATCCCAGATCCAAGTCTAAGTCACCTACTATTGTAAGAAAGGCCACCCCTACAGTAGTAGTGTCAGACCCTAGGCTAGTAGAACAGCGTAGGTCTATCATCGGCACTTGCGCCCAAGTCAAGCGGGATCAAGAAGCAGCTGTCAAACCGCAGCAACATCCTAGCCAAGAACCTAGTTCTCAGCGTCCCGATAGCTCCAGTAGTTCGGATACTGCTGAGCGGACACCCGAACGCGGAGCGAAGATGGCGGATACGGTTTATGATGAGCGGCCAACCTATGAAGAATCAGCCGACGCCACTTCTTCTCAAGTGGAAAGCGAAGTGGAAAGCGAATTAACGGCCGCAGAGAAGCTGCGAACTAGAGACGCCATTGACATATATCTGTCAGACTATCAGCGATTCATAGGAGACGAAGAGTTGAGGAGACGACTGTCTGGACTTCGCCCTAATAGTGAAGGAACCAAGCTTGTGTTGGACGCAATCGATGCGGAAATGTTAGCTGCAGAACAAGCTAAATGTGATGAAAAACTCCGCCTCGTTAGAGTCCAAGAAGAACAAATAAAGAAAAAACAGATAGAGAACCGAAAGGCAGCAGCAGTAAAGGCGGCAGAAGCAGAAGCAGCAAAGGCGGCGGCAGAAGTAGAAGCAGAAAGAAAGGCAGCGGATGTAGAAGCAAAAGGAAAGGCAGCGGTAGCAGAAGCAGAAAGAAAGGCGGCAGCGGCAATGGCAAAGGCAGTGGCAGAAGCAGAACGGAGAGCGTCTGAGGAGACTGCCCAACTGGAGTTGGAAAATCTGCAAGAGACGCAAGACTACATAAATAAACATCTAACTGCTAGTCGAATGCAGAGGATGAGACGATCTACTCCAAAACGCCAGGGATACACATCATCGGAGGAAAGCGAAACCACCGATCCTGAAGGCGGAGGAAATAGATCTCGTCTAAGCAGGCGTAGAAAAACATCTCACCGTCATAAACTGCCTGATTTGCCCCCAGCTGTCAGAAGACAACTAGCTAGCACAGACTTAGGTAGTACAGAACCTACAGCCCAAAGTATTAAGGTTCAAAGACTCCCTACAATAGTTGATGAGCCTGAGATAATTAGGCCTGTCGTTCCCAAAATCACTTCTGTGTTAGAGACCCCTGTACTTCCAGAGCTTAACTCTAAATTCCCTTTACATAGTACTACACTGCCTGTACCCGGTGGAGCAGTCCAAGAGAATATCCCTGTCCAGATAGCAGAGAGAGAAATCAAAAATTTGTCTCCCGTCGTCCCGCGTCAGCCCGCTACTATGTTGGCGACTCCCGCTTCGGCGGTTAAGTGGGTGGAAGAGGGACGGCGGGGGATGAATCTCCTGCTAGGACAGATGCAGGAGACTGTCCACCAACTTAAGGGAACAGTGAGGGAAGGTAGAGCAGAGTTGCAAGAAGTGCAGCAAAGTATCGCGCTAGAACGCGACAAATTAGTCAATATACAAAAGGGCATACCAATACCCCCTGTAACATTGTGTCAACCTGTTAGGTCTGAAGTATTACATGCGCAAGGTGTGGAGCCTACACGCATCTATACTGCTAGTGAAGTTGAAACTCCTATAGCAAACCCTATTAAGGGTGATTATAGACCTGTTATTAATGATATTCCCTATAGACCTGATAATGATCCGAGAAATTTATATACCGATAATTCGATATTAAATAACACGATGGCCCAAGAAAGCTTCACGCGTCAGATGGCTAGAACAGAAGCCCGCCAAGCGGTCAAAGTGGGAGAGATCGTCAAATTCAATGGAGATGAGATGAAATGGTTACCTTTCAACGAATATTACAAAGATAGCATACAGAACTCTGTACTATCTAACGGAGAGAAACTTAGATTCCTCATCAAGTGCTTGGAAGGACCTCCCAAGTTAATGGCGTTAAAGTTTATCGGACATCCAGAAGGATTAAGACAAGTTTGGGATACATTAAACATCAGGTATGGTAACAAGGATAACATAGCTAAGTATTTATATGCAAAATTAGTAGCCCCCCGACACTTCCTTAGTAGCGGGATTATAGAGTTTTCCGATGAAATTCAAGAGATCTGTAGACAACTGGACTGGTTAGGTAAGTCGCATGAATATCAGAGTTCCATGGTTATTGGAGCCGTAGTCTCTACTTTACCAAAGGGTGGAGTATGTACACGCTGGGACAAGAAAGTGTTGTACATGAATGAACAACAACGACGAAGCCCTACCATGGCTGATCTCATGTCTTTCTTAAATGGTGAAGTCAAACTACAACTCATCAAGCAGTCCAGAGAGAAAACATCGGAAAATAAGGTAAGTGAGAAACCCACTTCTAGGAGAAGAGTAACACCAGTGTGTTACACTGACGACGGCGAAAGCCAAGCTTCCCAAGAAGAGGACAGCGGGAAAGACACAGACCGATCTTATTATGTTGACAAGACCTCAAAGGACGTAAGTAAATACAAGGCTCGAAACAACGATAGGAGAGAACAGGTTGCCAAGACCCCTCCTCAGTCTCCTAAGAGAATTCACGGAAGAGAGCCCGAAGAAAGAACGAGAGTGCATAACGTTACCCAAGGTAAAGTGAGTAACATCAAACCAAAATGTGCGCTGTGCGACGGGCCCCACCGTTTGAGTGCGTGTGCTGAATTTCTAAAGAAATCCCCTGTAGACAGACGTACAGTCCTGTGGAATAAGCGGTTATGCTATAATTGCCTCAGATCAGGACACCAACGGCGAACCTGTTACTCCGACGTAAAGTGTGCAAAGTGTGGCGCGAAACATCACATCTTGTTACACAGTGAGTTCGAACGAGACAACCCGAGTCAGGTAAGTGAGCCCAAATCACATGTCCAATTCAGTGATGTGAACGACACTGACCAAAGTTCTGAGTGGGAAGGATTCTATACAGACGAATTCTCCGATGCCAACGAATCCTGTTATCTAATAAATATCGCAGTGTATCGAGCACTTACGTACGAAAAAGACACCGACACGGAGTTCCCCCCAACCACCTTTGACAGACAACCATCTTGGAAAGCTCCAACCTCCCACGTAGGAATACGAGAATTTCCTGTGGTACAGGTAAGAGTTCACGGTCTTAACAAAAGCTACATAGTGAACGCCCTCCTTGACTCCGGCAGCACAGGAACATTCATCGATCAAGAACTAGCCGAAGATATCTTTGCTGGACAACCCAAGTTCCGGACTAAATTGAATATGTCAGGAATTATGCAGGTTTGGAAATCTACCCTAACGGCAGATTACTATATAGGTGCGTTGTCCACCCCACAGGATAAATTAGGAGAACAAAGTATAAGGTCAGTAAAAATGGTAGCAATAAAGAACTTCGCTACTACCCAAGTAGCACCTTATAACTGGGACGAGGACGAGAGCATCCAACATCTTGAGATACCTCGATTCCAAACCGATTATCCTGGAGTACAAATCCTCATCGGCCAAAACGCGCACGAGGCGCTCGAGACATTAGAGAAACGGCCTGCTCAACCGCAGCCATTACAAACTTATGCGGTAAGAACTAGAGTAGGTTGGTACTTTACTGGCCCTTCCCGCAGAACTCTTGAAGAAAGATTGCCACAAGACCGGCTACTTCAAGTAAAGGATTGGGAAGAGGAGAGCAGTGAAGTGGACGAACCCACTGAGGGAACACCATACTCCTCAGATAATGACGATATTAACTCCAATGTAGATCAATGGAGACATCGCCCCGAGATGATTAATCCAGCCGACATCGCTTCCAGAGGAGCAACTCCTCAAGAACGGATAGATACTCCCGGCTGGTTAAGTGGACCCGACTCCCTAAGTAAAGAAGAAGATGAATGGCCTCCTCATCTTACCACGGCGGAGCGTAGACAGGCCAAGGGAGCGGAGGAAGTAACATGACAGCCTAATCGCCCAGCTGGTCGCTTATGTTTACTGGAAAGAGACCAAAAACTGTCTGGAAACTATGGAAGGCAAGATACTCTTCCTACGACCACTTCCCTAATCCGACAAATATCTAGGGACTCCATAACGTAATAACATATGGAGTGGGCGTGTGACTATATCATTTTATATTTGTTTTTATTTTATATTTATGTATGTATTATTATGTACTTTATTATAATCGTTTTTATTCAATTTTATTTAGTAGAATGTTATTTTAGTGATTATTTAGTAAGATTAGTGCAATATATTAGTGTTTATTACATACGTAATTACTTATAATATATTTAGTGCGACGGCAAGAAATAATTATTTCTCTTTCCTTACTGTCCGTATTATATTATAAATGCGAGACTATAGTAAGATGACATGTCAGTACTTCTTAAAGTACAATAAAGCCACTACTATATTTAAGTATTATTAGTAGGCAGAGTATTAGGAATGCAAAGTTCAGATCCTCGTGTCTCGGCTAAACCAAGCTCTGGGTAGACCTTGGAAACGACTTGCCTCTTCACACTGACATTGCTTCGTGCGATATTGCTCTTCTACCTTATAACAAATAATACATATAGTAGCGAGATGTCCCTCTAACAGTAGCGTAAATCGCAAATAAATCTGTTAAATTTTTGACCATCTGTAATTCTAGTCGATTAAGATATCGTGGCACCCACCGATATACTTGAAAGACAAATTCTAGAATCAGTGGTTAACGTCCCCAGACAAGTTCTGGAATAAATCGGTGCCCATCCTAAATATTAATTTAATATTTATAAAAATCTGTAAAATTCAGATCCGTTAACAATTCTAGTCGATTAAGATATCGTAGCACTTACCGATACTCTTAAAAGACAAATTTCATAGAATTAAGGATCCTATGTCCCCCAGACCTGCTCTGGAATCAAATTGTGTCAATTTTAACATCAAATAATAAAATTCACGGGAATAAATTTAAATTCATATTCGAATGAATTTCATAAATTGTCATTTTTGTGCAATTTACAACATTCCCAAAATTCCAGTAATTAATAGATCATGGGAGCGGAGATTCATATTAAGTGTACTAGAGTGCGAGAATCTCCAATATATAGTCAATAGCCGATAAAATTTATAAAATCAGGCATAAAGAGAAGATTGACAATTAAAGAATTACTATTAAATAACATCCCAGATCTGTATACATGAGAATTGCCCTAATTCTACCGCTAGTTTTCCATAATGTCACCATGGCAACACCCACGCTAGAATTAGAAGCAAGTTAAAGGAACAATAAAAAGCTTGCCCCATTGCGTAGCATAAGAGTATACATAACGCACTATTAGTATCCAAGGATACATAGTAATAACGTGACATTCTGGAAGACACTGACTAACGGACAAATGGCATGCATGTGTGCAGTAAGTAATGATTGTATGGAATTTGTGCGTTTATAGGTGAATGTTACTACTAAAGTGTGTTTACAGTAGCTAATCGCAATTGTAAAATAGCCCTAACTCTACCGAGATAACCTCAAGTGGATTCAAGCCTTTGGGGACGGACAGTGGTGGGACTTGTGCCGGTTATCGTTGTCGTGCTGTTGCTACATGTTGGCGTAAACACTGCGACAACGGTACATCGGCGCTGAGAAACCCACAGTCCGGGGGCAAAAGCCTAGTAGGCAGCGACGCCCGCTTGCCTAAAATATTAACTCATATTGATATTAATAAACTCAGATAGCAGATATGACGGAATTGATAGAAGATGACCTTGGTATTAGAGAGCGATATACTCTACCTTTACAAGCGTTTGTGGATAGCTTGATACGCGGTGAAGCCGATCCGACTATTACGGAGGACGATGGTCGTTATATCGAACCGCCGATGTCCCAAGAGCAACTTACGCGTGAATTGGACTATCGAAAATTAACCGCTCGCTATACGCATCGTAATGGTACGTATATGGACTTCTTAACTACCGGCCATCCTATCGATTTACATGATACGGACGATGTAGACACCGAAAGGGAAATGGTTCTATTTAAATATCATACCCAGCGGCGTCGTAACGATAAACCGAGAATAGATCACGAAAATTCTATTCGTAACAGACTGGGAAGACGAACCAATATGTCTAGAATCTGAGGAGATTCAGCCTATCGCGCTCGGAACAGCGACAACGATTACATCCTAGAATGGTATCAAAGTCCACAGTGTCTCACTGCGTACAATTATCGCCTCTTTTATTGCTCTTTGGAGAATACTGATAAATCACCCAAATTTCCCAATTTTCTTGATACACTACAGGTTAGAGAGACAGGCTATATATAACAATTGCGATTTATATTAATGTGGTGTGTATTGAATCTAATGTTATTTAGCAGACCCTACATGAGTCAATTACTGCTCTCTTTATGTGTGATCAAATATACTGACGGTCGGCAGAATAGTGTGCATGATTGTGATTGGTAACAAAGCATTTCCTAAAGAATGCGCTTTATACTTTAATCATAAGCAGTATCGTTGCGTTTAGTATAAGTCCTAGTTCTGTTTAAATAGATAGAGCGCCACGTCCTAAAGGAACTGTTAATATTTCCCGAAAGCCAATAATATCTGTCAGAAATTAATTATTAACGATCTATCGAATAATACAGTAAGTTTACACTGCAACCTTACACTGCAATAATAAAATTTAAGCATCCGAATTCAGCCTCCCGGGTGTAGATCCATCGGGTGAATGATCGCGCATGGGCTGACTTCGGCTAATGTTTTGTGTATTAGCATAAAATATTGTCGTATGCTAAAGTGGTTTTAATTAACTAAAAGACATATAAAATTTGGCAGGTTAAACTGCTAAAGGTCTTCAAAAGCGCGAACACACTGTATTCTATAACTGAACTCTAACTTACCACTGTATTCTATAACTGAACTTTAACTTACCACTGTATTCTAAAACTGAACTCCAACTTACCACTGTATTCTATAACTGAACTCTAACTTACCAATGTATTCAACTGAACTCTAACTTACCACTGTATTCAACTGAACTCTAATTACCACTGTATACATTATAAACTCAACATAGCTGAACTCTAACTTACCACTGTAACTCTTTCTTACCACTGTATTCAACTGAACTCTAACTTACCACTGTATTCATTATGAGGAACTACATTGATAACATCATCCTCGATATCCATCTTGAACCAGCGTGCTAAATGTCTGAAATATCATAAAACTAAGCTTAATCAAGGTTTTGTAAACTAGTCAATTAGGATGAGACAATGAAAGACAACATTTTTAGCTCTACATTGATAGAATAGGCCTAACTCATGACAAAACTGAACTACATTAACGGCAGAGTACATCATGGAATGTTCCAACATTTTGAAAACTTATGTACTGTAGATTCTGGAATCGGGCAACATAATTATGTATTGTGTGACTGTTGTACGTGAAGTATCTAAGGTCAAACTATCAGAGGCCGTTTACTAATCGTTATCAGCAGATTATCGACTACTACTCGCGGCCTACAAGGAACCCTCATGAGCTTTTAAATACCTAATAGGCCTACATTAAGACACATTTCTTAAAGCAAATCACTTGAACTAATTAAAAACTATAATGGAATAGGGTATGGGAATTATAGCTGTATAATGTTTTAGTGTTTTAATTAACTAAAAGACATATAAATTTTGGCAGGTTAAACTGCTAAAGGTCTTCAAAAGCGCGAACACTGATGGATAACTGGCCATGCTAGCATTCCAAATGTGAAACACAATCTGAATTTCGATAAAAAATGGCTGAGGGAGTATGGACGTTGGGAAGGTTGCTGCTGCGCGAGGGTGTTTAATTATATTTAATAAATACAGATTAATAATTCTGGAACATTTGTTTATCTCATAAGTAGCTTGGCAACAATGCAACACTATCTGATGGTTTCTGAGCAAAGATCGCAAACCACAATATTGCCCCAATATAGAATCAGTAATTTTAGGACAGATCCATATTTTTTCGCAGGGCAGGTGAGAAAAAATTTATAAAAAATTAATGGAAAATTTAAAAAATTAATTTAAAAAAATTAATAAGTATAAGATATTAGAAATAGAAACTAAATAATTAAGAGAGTTTATGTGTAATTAGAGTAATTTAACAATTTACACATTTGAAATAAATGATATTACTTTGGGGCTGGTCATTCAAACTACAAAAAAATATACATATAAACAAAGACAGTAAGTTCAAATAGCGCGAGTCATCAGGGCAATAAAAAGAACAACAAAAAATTGTGTTAATTTTTATGTATAAACCTATTGTAGTATTGAATGTCGTTAAATTTATATACAACATTAATCAAAATTTAACACCAACACTTTCAGTTAGGTAATTACTTTCAGTTTAACATAACACAGGCCACGCATCTATAATTGTACGTAAATAGACGAACAAACAGTCCGCACCGTAGGATAGAGATACTGTAGATAAATCGTGAAGGATGTCGGAAGTTGTCAGATTCGGCCATCAGCATCTTAATTAGTTTCTTTATGAACATATTGATGTTGATGTCTTGATGTGACTCTGTAGTTTCCCTTTTAAGGTGTAAACATTATTACAAAGTATTCAATTGCACTTGACACCTTTATGAATGTTTTCCACGTGTTTCTTTAGATGGCCTTTGTCACTAAATTGTTTGTCACAAGAAACGCAATTATACTTGGCACCTTTATGAACTGATTGAATGTGGGTCTTTAGATTTCCTTTCTGCGCCCACACTTTATCGCAATAATTGCAAGTAAACCTGATAGCTTTATGAATTGTTTCCACGTGTTTCTTTAGACGGCCTTTGTCACTAAATTGTTTGCCACAAGAAACGCAATTATACTTGACACCTTTATGAACTGATTGAATGTGGGTCTTTAGATATCCTTTCTGCGCGTACACTTTATCGCAATAATTGCAAGTAAACCTGATAGATTTATGAACTGATTCGATGTGGGTCTTTAGATTTCCTTTCTGCGCGCACACTTTATCGCAATAATTACAAGTAAACCTGATAGCTTTATGAACTGAATCGATGTGTCTTTTTAGATATCCTTTGTCACAAAATTGTTTGTCGCAAGAAACGCAATTATGCTTGACACCTTTATGAACTGATTCGATGTGTGTCTTTAGATTTCCTTTCTGCGCGCACACTTTATCGCAATAATTACAAGTAAACCTGATAGCTTTATGAACTGATTCGATGTGTCTTTTTAGATATCCTTTGTCACAAAATTGTTTATCGCAAGAAACGCAATTATACTTGACGTTGACACCTTTATGAACTGATTGTATGTGATTCTTTAAACTCCCTTTCTGTGTGAACAGTTTAGTACCACAAATAGCTTCCGCTTCTGATTTAAAACTAACAACGTTTATACCGCTGTTTGTGTTGCTGATTTGATTATTAGAATATTGTTTATCTGTACAGAACTCCTGTTTGATCCTTCGAGATTTATCTTCGGAAGTACCACAAATAGGTTCCGCTTCTGATTTGAAACTAATAATGTTTATACCGCTGTTTGTGTTGCCAATTTCTTTATTAACAGTTGGTGGAGCAACGCAGTTCTCTTGTTCCTCATCAGCGGACTGAGAATCACTTTCATCTGCCATGATACGATCCAGTAAATCCCAAGCAGCGTCACTCAAAGTATTCGAAGACATATTTAATATACGACTATGAATATCGTATGTAGAAATATGACAATTTAAATAAAATACCAATATAATTGGAAATAACTGGTTAACCGCACACTAGTTGGGGCCGTTTATAATCCCTGGGTTTGGCTAAATTTATTATTGAATGCAGCAGCTACAATGCTTAGGGGAGTGGAGCGCCTTATAAGTGGACGTGGGTATAGAATTCTGTACCAATTAGATCCACTATACAATAGATATAACAGACAACATCGGTAGCTACTAAGTACATGGGGGGCCTCTGTCCCTTCCAGTAACGGAGGAAACTAAAACTATAGTTTTTGAGTTTGATTCAGGGAATACAAACTTACTGGAACTTCGGGTGTATCCCGTAACAATACCTCGGTAGAAAATGGCGCCAATTGTCGAACATGGAACAGAAATTATCTATGTAGTTCAAGCCATACGGTATTGTAGTAAAGTGAACGACCACACGGATCAGCAAAATATGGGTAACAGACGTTTCGGGCTAAGACGTTTTGGCCTAGGACGTTTCGGCCCAATGAGTTAAATATAAGATTTGCTTGTCGGTCGTTTTGGCCCAAAGATTCACTTTTCTCCCTTAAATAATTCAAATATAAGTTTAGTCTACACAATGTAATATGTAGAAGATTATGTGCATATAATTTTAATACATTTAACTGTTAATTATGATACCCATTAATTATTTTAAATATGACTAATGTTTAACCTCCTATCGCTATTATTCATAGATTGTTATCACCTGTCCCAGAATGTGATATACGGTTATACATGTAGAACCTGACTCAGATAAATTGACATCAGTAGTTAAGTTATACAAGGTTTATTTGCAGAAGCTTTTGTATACTGTAAATACTCATATGTAGTATAAAAAACTTAGATTTGCAACATACAGTGTTTTACTTACGGTTATTCTACAATTTTTAAATATATGTCATCCTCTTCATCACTTCTTACAAAGCAAATATAAACCAAACATAATTTTAAGAATAAGTTGTTACAATATATTTGTTTTGAAGTTTTTACGTTACTAGAACAATTGTTACATAGTAGGAACTCTGATCCACCTATTCAAAGTAGTCAAAATAGACATATTGTTTATTGAATTTTGTAATAAAGGTAAATTAAATAGCCTTTTCATAAAATATATTTCATTAAGACTTAACAACACTTAGTGTTGTTTGTATGTTATTGTGAAATAAGTCTAACTTTAATGAATAATTATTATCATATAATAAAACAACTTGGCCTTTTCTTTCAGTTGCAGTCATGGGCCGAAACGTCAGGACCGAATCGTCCGGGCCGAAATAATAATATGCAGTCTCATCATACTATATTTCCATCCTCTGCTATTGCATGTCCTCCCTGAAAGCTAACACCCAACATAGATTATATATTACTAACTAACACCAGTTTGCTAGGTAAGTCATTGTGGGGCGAGCCACGAAGTTGGCGGAGCCTTAGCGAATTGACACTGTTAGGGGGTGGGTCAATTTATGCAAATAGTTGTCGTCGTCGTCGTCGTCGTCGTTGTCGTCGTCGTCGTCGTCGTCGTCGTCGTCGTTGTCGTCGTCGTCGTCGTTACGATTTTGACATGCTAATAACTTTGTCGGATTTAAAGCTGCCAATTTGAAAATTTGTAGGTATCAATATGAGCAAAAGTTGAGATTTTTGAGAGACTTTCAGACACCATCAGTGCAATGGTCTCCCGCCAGAGGGCCACATGTCTAAACATTAAATGCCCTCCCATTTCTTTGCTTTTAATCCGTTTAAGCTGAAACTTGGCAGATATGTATTAGACCATTAGACGATAACAACTGACTAACAAACAACTAACGACGACGACAACTATTTGCATAAATTGACCCACCCCCTAACAGTGTGAATTCGCTAAGGCTCTGCCAACTTCGTGCTGCGCGAAGGCCCCACTTCGTGTCTGTTTCTATTTGTGAATTTAAGCAGTTTGTGGGGCGAGCCACGAAGTTGGCGGAGCCTTAGCGAATTGACACTGTTAGGGGGTGGGTCAATTTATGCAAATAGTTGTCGTCGTCGTCGTCGTCGTTGTCGTCGTCGTCGTTGTCGTCGTCGTCGTCGTTACGATTTTGACATGCTAATAACTTTGTCGGATTTAAAGCTGCCAAGTTGAAAATTTGTAGGTATCAATATGAGCAAAAGTTGAGGTTTTTGAGAGACTTTCAGACACCATCAGTGCAATGGTCTCCCGCTAGAGGGCCACATGTCTAAACATTAAATGCCCTCCCATTTCTTTGCTTTTAATCCGTTTAAGCTGAAACTTGGCAGATATGTATTAGACCATTAGCTGTGACTTTCAAAGGAGGCGAATCCATCTGCAGTTCTCCAGTCTGCCGCTAGAGGGCCAGAGGTCTGAAAGTGAAATCGTTGTCGTCGTTACGATTTTGACATGCTAATAACTTTGTCGGATTTAAAGCTGCCAAGTTGAAAATTTGTAGGTATCAATATGAGCTAAAGTTGAGACGTTTGAGAGACTTTCAGACACCATCAGAGCAATAGTCTCCTGCTAGAGGGCCACATGTCTAAACGTTAAATGTCCTCCCATTTCTTTGCTTTTAATCCATTTATGCTGAAATTTGGCAGATATGTACTAGACCATTAGCTGTGACTTTGAAAGAAGAAATTGAATTGAATTGAATTGAAGGCTAATCCGTGTGCAGTTCTTCAGTCTGCCGCTAGAGGGCGAAATGTTTGAAAGTGAAATCTTTCTCCCATCTCGTTATTTATGATCCGTTCAAGCTGAAACGTAGCAGATATGTAGTAGAAGTCGGCCTGAGTCTTTGGTGGGCAGTAAACGGTCTGGAGTCCTCCAGTCTGCCGCTAGAGGGCGAAATGTATAACTAAGTATAATTAAGTCACGTGCTGCGCGAAGGCCCCACTTCGTGTAATAAGGGTTGATGCGCTAAAAAACTGTCATCCTTCAGTGGTCGATAAATGGGAACCAAGGCAACTTGAGAAACAGAGTGGAAGGGTTTACTGTGGAAGATCACCCATGGTGGTGAACAGGCATTCCTTGGCTTAACGAGCCTAAAAGATTCTCCCATTCATTATATGACTTTTCCTAAAAATCTATTGCCTTCCTAATAGTGAAAATCGTTTTCAAAAGTATTAGGATCTTTTATAGTAATAGCACCATTTTTTAATCCTACATTTGGCTCTTTTTTGAGACGTTTATTGAAAATTACATTTCATGAAATATGATTTGTAACATCTCTACTTTTGATTTACACCGGTTTTTGGCTCCAATTATACAATTCAATAATTTTCACTTCTGCCACATCAGTTACATAATACTACAGTACAATAATTAGCAACATAATAGACACAGTTTTATATTATGCTGTCTCTTCAGCACTCATCGGGGTCTCCTTAGATACCAAAAGGAATCGCAGCGCCAGTAGTAGGAGAAGCATAGTTCTCACGCAACTCCTCCCTAGCCTGGGCTACGGGCTGCATCTCAGAGGGCTATTAAAAATGCCAAATTCCGGTGCTAAATTGTGGTGTTTAATGACCATCTGTCACCAACAGTATTGTTGCCTTCAACCAATCGTTGCTTATCACCTACGCGTAGCCTAACCTCGCGATGTCTGCCTTACTCGACAACTGTTACCACCCGCGAGTATTGATTCGCGTCGTTGCATCAACCAACCATCGCATATTCATCTTCGCGTAACCTAACTTCTCATCGCATGGCTAGCCCCCACTACGCTACAGTATTATATCGAATCGATTGCCAACTCACCACGGCTACCCCTCGACGGCTGTCACCAATCCAACCAACCGAGCGGCCTGCCTACCCCTACGCTATTATGATACGTGTTGAAATTCCGCCACGTTCTAGCTACACTTATACGAATATTTCCATAGTTATTTCCTATCCATGCAACCAACCACTGTATACTGTATATGCAGACAACGTGGCCACCAACTACACGCATCGTGCATATATTATATTGATTGCCAACTCCACGACTGCTGTCGCCAAATCAACAAACCAAGCAGTATGATACATGAGATTCCGTCAGGTTCCAGCTACGCGTATACGAGCATTAGTGATTATTACGCAATAATTTTTTTTGTTTATACAGTAGTTACCCACCAGCTAATCAACCAATCAATAAACCGAATTTAGGCTATTTTCCAGTTTAAGACCTGTATTATTTTTGAAAATATCTTATATATAATCTCTTGCTTTAATCGCAATTAATCATTTGTAATGGTTTTAGTTTAAAAGTTTTTACTTTGTTTGTTTGATTTACAATAAAATAAATTAAATAATGTCTTCTGATTCCGATATGGTTATGCCAATAGTAAGGCATTCATTTTTTGCAGAAGATGGTCAAGCCTATATTGTTATTGATTATACAATTTACCGTCAGGGAGATGATAAATATAAAATTGAGTTTTCTGAAAAAGCCAGGAAAGTTTTAAGCTCAATCGATATTGATGCTTCAGATAATAGTATTCATCTTTTAGATTACAACCTGAAAGCTGAGCATGGGGGAGGAAAATTAAGCAACATTTTACTATTAGCCATGATAGAAGGATTTATTTTTATTACACAATACAACGAAGCTGGTGAAAAGTTTGAAATACGGCTAAATCGGCATAGCCCCTACGAAATTATGTCTTTCTTTATTGTAATGATTTCAAAAGAATCCTTTATCGAACCTGAAGAATCAGCGGATAATGTTGAATATGTTGATAATATCATTGATTCTTGACTTTTCCCTCTATATTATAAATATTTTATGATTATATATAAAATTTTGTTGTTTTTAAATAATCGAAAATTGTAGTAGTATTTGTATATACAGTATAACAGTTTTGTTTGTTGTTGTTGTTGTGTATTGTTGTAATTATTTTCAATTTACTTTAAAATTTGGAAAATGGATATTTTAAATGAAAAATGCCCAGTTTGCTATTCTAAGTTATTGCAAAAACATCGAGATTATTATAAATGTGAAAATAAACATGCAACTTGCGTACAATGTATTGTACAATATTCCGAAATGAATAATTATTGTTCTAAAATTTGTCCTATTTGTCGCGCACCCATATCTAAGTTTAATATAAAGTTGGCAAGATACCAACCCTTTTATTGGAAAGAGCTTCGTAATATAACTTATATTTCTGCGAAAAGTAATGATCCCGGAGATTTATTTACAATATTGGAGAATATTTTTTATAGAAACGTAGTACGACGCTGTTGTTACTATATTCCTTATTTATTTAGCAGCGAACATAAAAAAATCATAAGCGCGAAATTCTCGGGAAGTGATTTCCAAACCGCCGATGTTACCTATCATTATTTCGCGTATAAAGATGCTCACCATGCTTGAAATTACATCTGTCTATACTATAATTGGAAATAGCACCTTTTGTTGCGGCGAACGTCACATACTGTAGTTGTGTCATATGTTAATTAAATATACAGTACTCTAATATTATAGTTGCATCAATTATTGTTATATACATAGTAATGGTGTTGGTTTATTGATATTGATATTATATTATATTGTATTGTTGATATATCTTAATAATAATAATAAATGGCTGACTTTAATTCAGGCTCATATAATTTAAACTTTCAAATGGGAACGAGTATGATAATTTCTGGACCATCTGGTTCCGGAAAGTCAACCTTTGTGGGGAATTTAATTAAACACAAGAATGGCTGCTTCAACGAAGCCCCTTTGCGAGTATTGTATTGTTACGGGAGCAATCCCCCGACTATTCCTGGTATTACTCACCTTTACAAAGGTTTGCCTGAAAATATAGATAGATTAGTCAATAGTCGAGATTTATTAATTATAGATGATTTGTTAACAGAAACTGAGTCCAGTACAGCATTAACTGTATTGTTTACTAAGGTAGCACATCATTCCAATATATTTATTTGTTTTATAACGCAAAACATGTTTTACGGTGGGAAGCATAACCGCACAAGATCAATTAATAGCCATACTTTAGTATTAATGAAAAATCCGAGAGACAGTCTATCGGTTTTAAATTTCGCGAAGCAGATGTTACCAGGGCAGACCAAATTTTTAGTTGATTCCTATCAAGATGCGACAATTGAGCCATTTTCACATTTCTTAATTGATTTACGACAGGAAACACCCGAACATTTAAGATTTAGATCTGATATATTTCGTAATCATAATTGTTACATTAAAAATTACACTGACTATAAACGTAGCGAAAATAATAATAATAATAATGATAAATAATTAATATTTTGTAACAATTTTCAATAATGTTGCAACAATGAATAGACTTGTGCAGAAATATCGTAACGAGCTGGAATTTCTACGCAGCTCTACCCCTCAACAAAGAACTTATTTTATTAACCATACCGCCAGTAACGAATTAATACGGCTCATTGTAAATACTGCATTAAATGTTCTAAAAGGTAATGTACAATTGACCCCTCATTCATTTAGAAATATTCGCCGCTATAAGAAGGTATTGAAATCACTCAACCGTAAGACAAAAAATATATCAAGTTACAGAAAAAAGTTAAGCAATCAATCTGGAGGCATACTACCGTTTCTAATACCCTTACTCGGCATTGGTGCGAAACTAGCCGCGAGTGCCGGTGCCGCTGCCGCTGGGGCTGCTATTGCGAAAAAAATTAACCGTGGACGGTAGGTAATAATGGTTAAAACGGGAGTAACATTTAGAAAATTATATTTAGTATCGAGTAAACCGTTAGCTACTGATTTAAAACCACAAGATATACCTAGAGTAAATACTACAAAAAGAAAACCCTTTAAAACATCAACTTCGAAGAAAATAATTAAAAAATTTCAGTTGTTCTTACGGTGATGCCCTTTATAAGAGATTTGAATATACATATTACTTGTGGTTGTCGAAAAGATGCCTCGCAAGATGAAACCGATTTTAAGCCGAAGCTTAGACAAAAAACTGTTAAGAATTTATTTAGATCCTTCATCCCCCGCGGGATTTGCAAGTGTTGCAAAATTAGCAAAAGCTGCAAACATCAAACCGACGCAAGCCCAGAAATGGTTGAGCGGACAAAAGACATACACCCTTCACGTTCCACGTAGACAACATTATCCAACATCTAAAATATTTACGGGAGGCATAAAAGATATATATATGATAGATCTGGTGGATATGCAGCAATATAAGTCGCAAAATAATAATTATAACTATATATTAACATGCATTGATGCCTTCAGTCGGCTTGCTTTTGGCTATGCTATGAAAACAAAAAAGGGTGATGAAATTATTAGTATATTGCAAAAAATATTCCAGAAAGGAAAACCAAACAGAATCGCCACGGATCAAGGGTCTGAGTTTCTAAATAAATCTGTAAGGAAATATTTAGATACGTTAGGTATACAGTATTACGTAATGTATTCTGTGAATAAGGCGGCTATTGTCGAGAGATTTAACAGAACCTTAAAAACAAAGATGTTCAAAATTTTCACGCAAAGGGGAAATAATATTTGGATACAAATTTTACCTAAGCTTATCTCGGCTTATAATAGGTCGTATCATAGAACAATACAAATGACACCTATTGAAGTTAATAAATTTAATGAAACTGAATTAATGAATAGATTATATGGGAAATATAGACAGACAAATCACAAGAAAATAAAATTTAAAGTTGGAGATACAGTACGATTATCTATTGCTCGTACTGCTTTTGCTAAAGGCTATCGAGAACAATGGACACGTGAATTATTTATTATTCATCGGGTCAGGTTGGATAGAGTACCAGCGGTAATGTTCGATATTAAGGACAGCACCGGAGCTATAATAAAGGGCTCATTTTATTCTCACGAACTTCAAAAGGTTCACCCGAATAGTAATATTTATCTAGCAATTGACAAAAAAAATATTGGCAAACTTAAAGAACGTGTTCGCAATGGGAAGAAAGAATATTTAGTCCGATTCATCGGATCCAAGAAACAGTCCTGGGTACAGCATATTCAATAAGCTTAGGTTTATACTGTATATTAATTCATTTTGGTCGCATATGACCGTAATTAATCAATAATATTTAACTCGAATGATATTACTATATCTATAGTTCATCCGCTTTAAATAAAGCCAGTAAAATATTGATCCCACACATATACTGTAGAAGATGCTGGCAATGAACGTGGTCACAGATGTCTATAATTTAACATTATACTGTATGTACAAAGGAGTCAAGTAGAGAGAGCGAGCTTTAATAATGGCCACAGATACATATATCACTCTACTGTCAGATAGCTCATTGAACACTTATCCCAATAATAATCCTAGTGAGTTTACTGTTGATTTAGCCGAAGAATTATATATTGGTCCAAATGCCAAAATTGGACTTGCCGAACTTCAATACCAAGCAACATACAGTAATATTACGCTGCAAACTCAAATTTCGCTGTCAATCGGAGTAGATGCAAAAGATGCCAAATTATATAGTTTATTTCCTGGTATGCATAACTCTATTCAAGTGATTATTGATGATATAAATAAACTGTTTAATTCTGAAGCGAAATATAGAGATTTCGAATTCATTTTTAATACAAATAATTCTAGAATTAAATTTAAATTTCCTAAAAAGTTGAAAAAAATACAATTAAGTCTACGCGGCGATTTAATACAAATTCTAGGCTTAAAACCGTTATTGGATCGGAATCATCCGGATATTCCGAATTGGGATATATACAGTACCACTACAGTAGATGAATTAAGCAATATAGAACAGCCGATATTAATTTTAAATTATAGCGGGCCAAAAATTTCGGAAATTGGCATTTTAGATTTTCCAGCTCCCACAAATATAACACGTAATAAAGACACTATCTTTATATACACAGATATTATTAAGAGCTCATTTGTTGGCGACGCTTTAGCTCCGCTCTTAAGAACCTGCCCTTTAACGCAATTAAATCGAAAATATATTAATCACGAATACGAGAGCATTTGCTATTTCCCATTGTTGAATAAAAAACTAAAAACAATCTTAATTACTTTACGTGACGGCCAAGGCCAATTAATTAACTTCAGCGGAGGTCGCACTGTTATAACACTTAAGTTAATACGGGGTGGCGGTGATGGATGAGTTCTACGTAAGGCTGCCGAGTAACTCATGTCCAATTGATTTTCCTCGCAATAGCGCTAGTAATTATCAGATAAATTTCCACGGCGCCTTACCTATAAATCCAAACGAAAACTGGGTGGTAGGTATAAAAAGTATATTTTACTTAGCAACGTTGCCGTCCATGTATAACAATGTAGAGAATGTTATTTTATTAAAAAAAGGGAAAAAAATTTTTGAGGATACACTTCCATCTGGTTTATTCTACAGTATCAACGACATTATAGATTATTTTAACACGGGGACATTGAAAGATAAATTACAAATAGTTGAAAATACTCAGCAAAATAGATTGCAATTTATTTTAGGGAAAACTGTGCGAGAGTTATTTATAGGTCAACAATTAGCCTATTATTTTGGAATTACTGAAAATAATCTCGGCGCGAATTTAAATCCAAATTTTAAAATTATTTTGAAGACGAAAAATAATATAAAGGGTTATTTAATAAAGGTTATCGGAAATGGAGAAAAAGCTTACCAGATGGTATTTTTATGCCCTCAACCGCCCAACTCTATTCCAGAACCTAAATTGAACATGTACGTGACTACTAATATAATTGAAAATCAATATATTAACGACTTTGGTTTAGCTTTACTTCGTCGTGTTGCGATACCTGATGATGTGAAATATGGTAGCGTAATAAATAAAGAATTTGTCAAGGATACAATTCATTATATCCCTGTAAAAAAATCATATAAGATAACATACATTCATATTGAAATAACAGACAAAGAAGGAAAAGATTTGAATTTTGAATACGGGACAACTTGTATTACCTTACACTTTAAACAAATAAATTCAAATGGATTCTGATTTATTTCAAAGATACAGTAAACCTCAATATGGGGGATCAGACTCTAATCTTGCTGTTTTTAAAGGGGGAAGAAGTACCAGAGGCTCGACGCAAGTTCCTGTTTTTCGTGGTGGTTCATATATTGACCCTTACGGTCAACAAATTGGCTCATTTGGTCCAAACTTAAAACAACGTCGTTTTCAGCGTTATCGTAGAGGTATGCAGGCAAATCAACACGGAGAAGGTATATTTACAGACGCTTTATCTACATTGAAAAAATTTGGTAAGCCATTAGCTAAAAAAGTTTTACAGAAAGCTTTACCATTTACCACAAAATTTATGAGACAACACGTAATACCAAAAGGTAAGCGAGTCTTACATCAGCAGGTTAATACGGTTATTAATAAAGCATTAAATAAAATGAAACCGTCAACAAGGTCGGTTGTAGAAAAAGTTTATAGAGATTTAAAGCGACCCGCTAGACCAATGTCTATGAACATACATCATCGACGTAGTAAAAAGAGAAATATAAAAGGCAAACTGAAACACTGCGAAAAAAGTATTTTTTAATAATGTCAATTATTAAGGAATTAGATTTATTTTCTACACATCCAATACAGACTGAATTTAAAGCAAAACATTATGAAACAATTTACCCCGTATCTAATCTCAGAAGTGAATCTAGGGAGGTCACCTTCCTTGTACCCAGATCCAATGAATTCTATACGAAACTGCAAGACGCGTTATTAATTACAAAATGTACAGTACGTTGGGATAGACGACTTGAAAACTCCCATATTTATATGCTGAATTACCCAGCTGAAACTATGTGGAGTGATATTAAAATAGACCTTAATGAGAAGCAGGTTGAAAATAGCAATAACCATTATTTCTACAAGTCGTACTTATCCAATTTATTATTTACAACTTACGAGGATAAAAATGGGCTACTGGGTGCTGGTGGCTTTCATCAACCTTTATCTGAACATGGAAATGAAATTGATCCCGGCGCGCATCCTATTGCTGACGCCTTTAGTAAACAAATGCAATTTGTAAGTGGATTGACGATTGATTTTGATACTGAAACTAAAATAATACAACCTGGGTATGATTTAAGAATGCATTTTAGAAAAGTATCAAATTCGTTTATTTTTAAAATCACACCAAACGCAAACGCCGTAACAAATCTTCGACTAGAATTAGATGAAATAAAAATTCTAATCCCTAGAATGGAGGTTAATCCGGTAATAGAAAGCAGTCACCTAAAAGGTTTAGAGAGCTACGATATTGAATATCAATTTCAAAAGAAAGAGGTGACTACATTTACTATTCCAGCTCAAACCACAAATTACACTCAAACAAACATATTTGATGGTAAAAAACCCAAATTAGTTATTATTGGCTTCATAACAAATAACGCTTATTCGGGAGAATTAATTAGCAATCCCTTGAAATTTGAACATTTTAACCTTAGACGCGCGGAACTGATTGTAGACGGTCTTCCAGTAGGGGGTGTAATATACGAACCTAATTTTACAGATGGAACATATATTTTTGAGTATACTCAATTAATGAAGAACATTAATACATATATTAACGGTTATGGGGGTAATAATATAGACCATGAAACCTACTTAGGTAATTGTCCCATCCTATCCTGGGACCTAACCGCTGACGGCTACGTTAGAGATCCGCAACCGTCGATATATACTAACGGTCAATTAAAATTAAGATTTGCTGAACCGTTGGTTGAAACCATAAATGTAATCGTTTTTAATATTTATGATCAATCATTAAGTTTAAATAGCAGGAAAGAAATACATATCGATTAAGTATGTTATCTACAGAGGACCTTGTTAGCTTATTCAATCCCGCCAACACCCCATAAAGTTATAAGCCGATAAGCAATATTGGGAGCCACGAGATTGGGCAATTAACCAACTCGTGCCATCCCAATGAGAGTGGGAAGGAAGCACACAATAGAGGGTCAGGGGCCAAACCCCTAACCCAAGGAGAACAGGTGGAGTGAACGGGAATACTCCACGGGGCGCCAACAAGGGTATTAACCAATCAGAGGGGGGAATGGCATCGATTGAGTAGCAGTAAGGCCACCGTGCAATATAACCAATAACCTATTAATCAGTGATTCAGTTATCTCAGTGCAGCAGTGCTAGCGTAGGGTACAGCCAATTAGTTTAGTTAGGGGATCACGGGACTTTAGTTACCGTATCCCGCCTACCGTATAATTCACAATATATCTATATCCTATAACCTATTATTATACACCGAACTTCAGAACTCAGTTATCTTTATTTCACTCTTATACACGGCGGGGACGCGTGGACTAAATACCACATCGGATAAATCGGGATCCCTCCTGGATCCCGTCACAGTAACTAAAGCCGAGCTGCCGCCCTAGTTAAACTCTAAGAACTGCAACCTAGCTAGCCGAATCATCAGCCACAAACGAGATGAGTGAATCGGGCGAGACACCGACGCGGACCCCGGACGAAGACCTAACGATCCGCGAGGCCGCGACCAAACGATACAGGCCCACGACGCCGGAGCCATCGATAACGGGCGAACCGGAAGCACAGGACGAGGAGGGCCTGGAACCCGAAGTCGAGCCAAGAGAGAGAGAGAGCGAGATGGAGGGAGAGGGAGATGAGTCGACACGGGACGGAGAACGGCGCGCCGATGTCGCCGGCCAGCTACCGGCCGAGGGCGACGAGCGGCCCACCGAAACGGCGACGGTGGGGCCGACGGTGCGACGCCGGACACGAAGAGACGGAGGAGAGATCGGTACCGATGTCGCCGGCCAGCTACAGGCCGAGGGCGACGGACGGCCCACCGGAACGGCGACGGTGGAGCCGCCGGTACGACGTCGGACCCGGAGGGACGGAGGAGAGGTCGGCGACGAGGACGTCGGGGTTTCTGAGCGACTTCGACGGGCCTACAACGCGACCCGGAAGCTGATAAACGACGCCAAGAAGGAAGGGGCGAAGGTAGACGAGGTGAGACTGAGAAAGCGACTAGGTGAGTCGGATAGACACTTAAATTACCTAATACGTTTTGGGCAGAGAGAACTGGCTGGGGAGAGAGCAGAAAGGATAGCCGGCGAACTGTTTGAACTATGGGAGTGTGGGAGTATGGAACCTAGTGTAGCGCCAGTGTACATAGGGCCATACTTGGTCGATGCCCGGGGAGTAAAACCAGTGGGTTGGAGGGGACTCGAAGGGGGCGAATCCGAGGTTAACCCCGAGGATTCGGCCTCGTCGGTCGGAGAAAGCTCCGGGAGGCCGGGGAAAGTTAGTAGGTCGGGAAGGCGGGGGAAGTCCGTCGTAACCGATAAGTCTGTTACATCCTCCGCGAAAGAAAGAGTGGTGAGAGAGATAGGTGCCGCATATCGCCTCGACGTGGCAGAGCAAGGTCAGAAGGAAATGGAGGAACGGCTAGAAGAGGGGAGAGCGCGGTTAGCGAGGGAAGCGGCATTGATTAAAGAGAACGGTGAGAGGGTCGAAAGGGCTTTGAGGAGCCTTAGGGAGAGTGACGAAATAGAGGAAAAGGAGTGTAGAGAGCGTGAGGCTAGGGAGGAAAGGGAACGCAGAGAGCGTGAGGCAAGGGAGGACGAGGAACGCAAGGAACGTGAGGCGAGAAGGGAAAAGGAACGCAAGGAATATGAGGCAAGAAAGGAAAAGGAACGCAAAGAACGTGAGGCGAGACGAAGGGAGAACGCTAGGAGTGTAGTAGAGTCGGCCAGACGGGACAGCCAGGAGAGTGAGGAGAGAGGGGCAAAGGCTGAGCGAGAGTTAAGGGAATTAGAGAAACGCCAAGGTGTATCGGCAAAAAATAAGATTAGACGGGCGCACGAGCTGGAATTGGTCCGAGTGTTGCCGTCTGAAAGCGGGGCCGGCTCGAGTATTTTTGAGGAGCCAGGAGCCGTAGACACGTTCATTAACACCCCACTGACAGGGACCGCACGACAGACCCAAAACTGGTGTAACCGTACGGGCGGGGGGGGTAATAATAATAATGGTACAGTAGACGTTGTTGATATTAATAGTACCGTATGGGATAACGCTAATCAAACCTTTATTACAGGAAATACTTTGCCTAGTGGTAGTAATTTAAATTTAAATCAGAACAATCCCAGTGTTAATGTAGAAAATAATCCTAATATTGATGTAGTTACGCAAAATAATTCAAATAATCAAAATAATAACTCGAATTCGGACCTACAAAATAACTTAAATAACGCAATTACACAGAATAATTCGAATAATTCAAATAATGATCTTAGCCCGAATTTACAAAATAATTCAGATAACGTAGTCGCGCAGAATAATACAAATGATTTTGTTTCAAATGAGCAAATTAATTCCGTTTCCAATAAGGGTGCTATTAATGTAAACACGTCGGGCCTACGTAACCAGGGAGCAGAGGGCCTGGTAGGCCACGTAGTTAGTAGACAGGGAGCAGAGGGCCTGGTAGGCCACGTAGTTAGTAGACAGGGAGCAGAGGGCCTGGTAGGCCACGTAGTTAGTAGACAGGGAGCAGAGGGCCTGGTAGGCCACGTAGTTAGTAGACAGGGAGCAGAGGGCCTGGTAGGCCGCGTAGTTGGTAGGCAGGGAGTAGAGGGCCTGGAAGGCCACGCAATAGCAGAGGGAGAGGCGGGGGTGAATAGACCCGACTGTGGTAGGGTTGATGTGTCGACTAGAGAGATATATAGTAGCGGGGCGAGAGGTAGCGAAGTAGAATGTAGCGAGTGGGGGGGGGCTACAAGGGCCCCACAACAGAGAGTTAGCGGCGAGAGGGGGGGGGGGCAGAGAGTGTCCCACAGCCGTCAGCGGACAATGCGAGGGCCGAACAGGGTAAACCGCAACAACCGGCGACGGAAAGTAATAGGGGGATTGCGAGTATCCCCAGCGACGTGCGATCGAGCAGAGAAAGACAGGTTGACGTCGCGGGAGGGCAGACGGAGCGTCGAGCCCGATCAGAGGAGGAAAGAAGAAGAGTGGGGTTTAACCGGGAGGTCGACGAGAGATCTCGTGAGCGGGAATATTCCACTGATAGGAGAAGAGAGGAAGAGAGTAGTAGAAGTATCGCCGCAAACGATAGAAGAGCGAGGACGGACAGCGAGCCGTCGGTAGTCGAGATGAGAACGGAGAGTCAGTGGGGTCGGACTCCGGGAGATTGCCGTCGCCCCGGAGGGATGCGATCCGGTGAGACGCATTACAAGCCGAGGGAGGGGTACGCGATGTACCGGTACGAAGATGAAAACAGTGGAGAGGGGGGTCGAAGAGAAACTTTCCGACGGAATATACCTACCGATCGAGAATACGGTAGCCGCGGGGAGGATTATTCGAGAAGAATAAACTTCGATCCCGAGCAACACATGCAGACTGTAGGGCATACTGTAGGTCTTACTGCACATACCGTAGGCCATACTGAGAGAGGCAATGTAGGCGATAGGATAGCGCGGACAACGGGATTAAACCCGGAAGTCGCGGAATACATACCGGCGAGTAGGCCAGAAGCTGATAGGCCTATACCGGTACCAGCACAGCAGTATGACTACAGCATGCAGGGACATAACATATACCCAGGGGAGAGGGGAATTATTGCGGATAGGTGTATGGGCCCCAACATATTAACATCAACCCCAGTACCAGACATACCGGTGGGGGGGGGGGGGACAGGGTGACATTCCCCCATCACAATATCAACAATATACCCCGACAGGAACAAGAACAACGAGACCCCTAGATGAAAACAGGTCGTGTGATACAGACATATGGAGGGGGCCGCTACCCCCGATGACATATCCGAGTCAGAGAAGATCAAGAAATAGGACGGACGAACCGCACCAGACAGGGGAAACTATACAGCACCCGTCGAATCCATTAGAAGCGCAGGCAATGGGGATGGCCACGTTGATCGATGCGTTGAAAACGAGGATCGAATTACCACCCGTGGAACCGTTCAAATTCGATGGGAGCAGGCCGGAAGAATACTTACAGTTTCGGCGAATGTATAGTAACGAAATACTAACAAAAAACTTGACGCAGGCGGAGTGCCTAAAGTATCTACAAGTGTACACGGGAGGCCCAGCGTACGACATCGTGAGGCAATATCAGGGAATAGAGGGCGGCTTCACGACAGCATGGCGGGCACTGGATAGGGAATACGGGCACCCGGCCAAGATCATCAGGCAAACGCTGAGAGGCATAACATCGGGTGGCCTACAGGATAATCCCGTTAGCATTAAGACGTTTGCTAACAAAGTCGAGAAGGCGCTGATCGTGCTGAAGACGCTAGACGCGCCATACGAGCTCAACGCGTCCAATAACATCACCACGATAGCGCAGGCACTACCGAGCTGGCTGCGCAACAAATGGAGGAAGATCGCTTTCTCCACCCGAGATAAGAAGGGTGCGGAACCAGGTTTAGAAGAAATGTCAAACTTCTTAAATTACGAGGCTGAACTAATAACGGACCCAGTCTATAGTGAAGATAGCCTGGGAAAGGGACCAAAGACAGATCACTACAGGCCCAAACCAGAGCACAATACATCAAACGCGTTACCGAGACTCAGGCAATCATTGCCATATGCAGCGACGCAGGGGACTGCAAGTCCACAGACAAGCGAAGATAAGACAACATCAAGGGACGGACAGGGGAACAATAACAACATGAATAAACATAACCCCAGTACGTCCAGTAGGCCAAATCCAGTCAATAAGAATAGTAGGGACTTTGGTACAAATATAACTGCGATACGCAATGCATTGTATAAAGAGGGCTACGACCCAAAGAGCAAATGCCAGTTACACGCAAATGCGCTTCATAAAACCATGAACTGCAGGTACTGGCAGGCGCTACCGAGGCAAGACCAGATAGATTACGCGTCGAGCAATAAAATCTGCTCGCGATGTGTAAAGAGTGGACACAAGGCCAGGGAATGCCAAGAGAAGCCGGTCAAGTTTGGCCAAAGGAGAGGCCAAACGATGGCAACGAGCACGGTAGGGGCGAAGAAGAGAGGCACGGTGTTACTTGGAGTAGTACCGGTGCGAGTGATCGGGGAAGGCAATCGATCAGTAACAACACTGATGCTGGTTGATAGCGGAGCTGCCTTCACATTAGTAGAGGAATGGGTAGCCGAAGAAATAGGATTGAGAACAAGGCCAAGCAGGATGGCGGTAACAACCATCTCTAGCAAAGATGAGATCCTAGAGATGAGGACAGGACGGTGCGCAATTGCAGCAGTAGCACCAGGATGCGATTATGGGGCAACCATCGATCCCATCCAAGTAATAGAGTCAATTAACATCAATGCCAGGCGGCCAACCAACATCGAGGTCGAGCAATACAAATTCCTGGACGACATTGACTTCTCGATCCCAGACGTGGACGTTAGGAAGGTATCCATCATAGTAGGAATGGACTGCCCGACGGCCCACGAAAGAATGCAAACGGTCTTCGGCGAAGACAAGCAGAGCGACCCGGTGGCTATACTAACGCCATTCGGGTGGACGTTGAGTGGTCCAATTAAGAGCAAGATACCATTCAGGATGTCGGAGACATCAGGATGCATGTTCGCGGGAACAATGCAGGAAATGGGTGATGAGGGAGCAGAGGAGCAGCTTAAAAGACTGCTCAGGCAGGACTTTGAGGGACTGAAAGAGACCGGGGTCGGGACCTCGGTAGAAGACAAACAGGCTCTACAGAGCGTGGAGGAATCGATGACGTGTGATGAGGGGCGGTATACAATAGGAATGGTATGGAAACTACCGAAGATACCGCTACCTGATAATAGAGGGATGGTACTCACGAGACTCCGCAAGCTGAAACAAACACTACAACGGAGCCCCGAGAAGAACGAGTACATTCACAAAACCATTAAGAAGTACGTCGAGAAAGGATGGGCCGTGGAGTTACCGGTCGACGAGCCGAATACGGACAGGACATACTACCTGCCACTCCACGTAGCATTAGACCCAAAGAAAGGTAAACTGAGGATGGTAGTCGATGCATCGGCAAAGACCGACGGAAAATGCTTAAACGATTACCTGTTGGAAGGCCCAAATATTTACAATTCGGGCATAGAGGTGTTACTTAGGTTTCGGAATGGGAAACACGCCTTCACGTGTGACATAGAAGGCATGTTCAACCAAGTCCGAGTAACAGAGGAAGATAGCGATAGTCAACGCTTCTTATGGTATAACGGCGAAGAAGAACCGCCGGTAATACCAGTGTATAAGATGGTAGTACAAAATATGGGGGCCAAGTCGTCCTCATTTACGACGACTATGGCAGTGAGAGACACGGTAAAGGGGAAGGAAGATAGATACAGCAGTAGGGCCGTCGATATGATCCGACGCGGCTTCTACGTAGACAATGGTATGGAGTCTGGAAATACGGTTGAGGAGATACTGGAAACAGGGCGCGAGGTTCGCGACATCCTGAAAGGATCCGGCTTCAACCTGACCAAATTCCAATCCAGTTCAGAAGAATTTATCAAGGAAATAGAAGACAAGAAACCAGGATCGACCATGGACAACCCTACAACAGCCAAAGGACAGGACATGGCGGTTAAGAGAACGGAATCCCAGCAGAAGGCATTGGGAATCGTGTGGGATAGGAAAACAGACGAACTGAAGTATCAGCTGAGCCAGGAGGGCGCAGACACCCATACGAAGAGGGGTTATGTATCGTATATAGCAAGGATATACGATCCCCTAGGCCTAGCATCCCCACTACTAGTCACGGGGAAACAGATACTCAAGAGAGTATATAAATTGAAGGATGAGTGGGATGTAGAGGTACCAGAGGACATCAAGAAACAGTGGAGCAAATGGACAGGAGACTTGGAGAGGATGGGAACATACAACATGCTGCGAGTGTATTTTCCGGACGGGAACATGACGAATCTGGACTTACATATGTTCTCCGACGCGTCGTTAGAGGCATACGGAGCGGCACTCTATTTAGTACAACGAGAGGGGCCTCACAAGCCCAGACTAGCCTTTAGCAAAGCTAAGTCAACGCCGCCAGATTCAGCATCTGTTCCCAAGTTAGAATTGACAGCTGCGAGGCTGGGAGTTAGAGCCACAGCCTACCTAGTGGATACAATTCCCAACATAGTGGAGACACACTACTGGACGGACTCCATGGTAGTGCTTGGTTGGCTACACAACGAAAAGACGAGATACCCGATATTCGTCGCAAATAGAGTGGACGAAATAAGGGCGAGCACAGAACTGGAAAGGTGGCACTACTGCCCAACAGATGAGAACCCAGCGGACTTGCTGTCGAGGGGCGTGGAACGCCACACTTTCCTGAAGAAGGAAGTATTGTGGCAACATGGGCCACAATTCCTGAGCGATAGGGAGGCCTGGCCGCCGATGAGGAAGGTGGACCCGGGCTCGGAAGTAGTATCAGAAGGAGAAGAGGGAGATTCGGAGGGAGAAGAGATATACTCCCAGATGGTGAGGGAGATTAGGGACGTGCAACCAGGAAGGGAACTGTGCGATAACCCGACGGATAGACTCCTCAGCTACAGTTCCAGTTGGTATAAGACCAAGAAACTAGTGGCGTACTGGAGAGCCTTTGGGAATTTCCTTGCGGGAGTCGGCAAGGACAAGAAGATCAGGACAATCATAGATCTGGAAGGAGCATCCAAGGCAATAATCCGCTATGAACAACGGAAGAACTACGGCGACGAGGTGGAACGTGTCGGCAACCAACAGCACCTCCGACGGGACAGCGAGTTGATCACGCTGTCGCCACAACTCAACAAGGATGGGATTCTAGTAATGAATTCTAGGGTGGGATATAACAACAGTATAGTCGTGCCACCGAAACCCATCATCATTCCCACAGGATCGCCTATAGTCCACCAGATTATATGGGATTCCCATAAATCGATATTGCATGGGGGCACCAACCGAACCCTCACAGAGATAAGAAGGACCTATTGGGTCAAACAATTAAGGAAGAAGGTGAAAGCGGTAGTGGGGCAGTGCCAGACCTGCCGACGAGCGAAGAAGGAGCGAGCCGTACAGGAGATGGCGCCACTACCGTCGAGTAGGGTAAGACAGCACGACCCGCCATTTACGCATTGCGGTGTGGACATGTTCGGGCCGATAAAGATCAAAGTGATGCGACACACGGAGAAACGCTACGGTATTATCTTCGTATGCAACAATACACGGGCGGTAGGGATAGAACTCGCCCAAGATGCAACCGCATCAGCGTTCATTAACGCCTTAGAAAGGTTTAGGGACCGCAAAGGTGGGACGATTGCAGTGATATATAGCGACAACGGCACCAACTTTGTGGGCGCAGAGAGTGAGATGGCAGAGGCCTTAGACATCTTGGAGGGAGAAGAAGTCAGGGCGGCCATGAGGAGACGACAAGTAAAGTGGGAGAGACGGACGCCGTATGCACCACATACACTAGGATGCGTCGAAAGACTGGTGGGCAGTTCAAAACGTCTAATGACGAAGCTGATGAACACCCACATGGTCACTGAAGACGTCTTACGGACGGTACTTGCGAAGTGCGAGGGGATCATTAATAGCAGACCGCTATATCCGGAGAATGATGACCCTGAGTCGTTAGACGTGCTGACGCCTAGCCATTTTCTGATGGAAAGGCCAGCGACCATCGATATGCGGGGTGTAGACCCAGATGACATACACTCCCGCCAAAGTTGGAAAGTCGCTAAAGCAATAAGCGCAGAGTATTGGAGGAGGTGGGTAGAAGAATACCTACCCACGCTCCATAAGCGAAGCAAGTGGAGGAAGCCAAACAGGGAGTTGAGAGAGGGAGATCTCGTAATCGTCACGGATGATACTATCATCAACAACCAATGGCGGTTGGCGAGAGTTGTAGGCACCTACTCCGACGAGGACGGAAGAGTCCGATCGGTAGAAGTGCGGATAGGTGGAAAGATAGGTGCGAAGGACAGAAAAACCTACAGGAGAGCGGTAGGTAAATGCTGTCTCTTAGAAGGAGCACCTTAGAGCGGAGTTAGTGTGGAGTTTAGTCGTCCAAGTTTTGGACTGAGGGGGGTGGGATTGAGGGCGAGACGCCCTTCCCACACAAATAAAATAAAATAAAATAAAAATAATAGTTAGTTAGTTAGTAGGTACGTAGTACCTAGAGTTAGTTAGTTAGTAGGTACGTAGTACCTAGAGTTAGTTAGTTAGTAGGTACGTAGTACCTAGAGTTAGTTAGTTAGTAGGTACGTAGTACCGATAGTTAGAGAGTTAGAGGGTACGTGGTACCAATAGTAAGAGAGTTAGTGGGTACGTAGTACCTAGTTAGAGTTAGAGTTAGTAGGTACGTAGTACCGATAGTAAGAGAGTTAGTAGGCACGTAGTACCTAATTAGAGTTAGAGTTAGAGGGTACGTAGTACCGGTAGTTAGAGAGTTAGTAGGTACGTAGTACCTAGAGTTAGTTAGTAGGTACGTAGTACCGACAGTTAGAGAGTTAGTAGGTACGTAGTACCTAGTTAGAGTTAGAGTTAGAGGGTACGTAGTACCGATAGTTAGAGAGTTAGTAGGTACGTAGTACCTAGAGTTAGTTAGTAGGTACGTAGTACCGACAGTTAGAGAGTTAGTAGGTACGTAGTACCTAGTTAGAGTTAGAGTTAGAGGGTACGTAGTACCGATAGTTAGAGAGTTAGTAGGTACGTAGTACCTAGTTAGAGTTAGAGTTAGAGGGTACGTAGTACCAATAGTTAGTTAGAGTTAGTAGGTACGTAGTACCTAGTTAGAGTTAGAGTTAGTAGGTATGTGGTACCTAGTTAGAGTTAGAGTTAGGGGGTATGTAGTACCATTAGTTAGAGAGGGAGAGTGAGAGATAAAAGGGGTAAAATAGGATATAGATATCAATTAGCAGTAAGTAGAGTTAGTAGCGAGAGGGGGGCATATGAGTGCAGCTGGATAAATCGTGTGGCCACACGACGCATACTGCTGTACTGCATAGGCCCACTGAGTAGGCCAGAATATGGATCAGAGAGAGAATAGAATAAATCCATAGGCAGTAGTAAGTAGTAGGACAGTAGAATCAAAGCAAAATAAATAAATAAATAGAATAGGGCTAAAAATCGAAAAATAGTGGTAACACAAGGAAAGTCGTTCTAGAACATAATAAAAGTAACGGACGGAAATTGTAAATTAGGCTGATTTACTAGCTCCGAAATTAATTAGATTAAATTAAGCTTGAAAGGCGCAGTTAAGTAGAAAAGTAGGCCATTATCGAACTGTACGAAACATCTTAATACATCACTCATCTGTATTGCGCCTTGGTAAGGCACCACCCTACAGGTGAGCGAGTGTAGTGTTCGGAATGGCGAGTAAGCTGATCAGGAAGAGAAAGGCGGAGTCAGGAGGAAAAGAAATATTGGTGGATTTCACCGAAAGACACCCGGAGGAGAAGACGAGAGGATACTACGAGAGGTTGGAAAGGGGTCACGCGGCACGAGCGCTGCAGGATCACTTCCGGGAGGCGCACGAACAGCGGTTGGTCGGGACCTACGGGACGCCGTCGCTGGACAACGCGATCTTCCACGGTCTGGTAGACCACCCGGGGCTGAAGGGCGAGTCGGTGTACTACAACAGCCGACATCTGGTAGATGGGGAGACGGATACACCGTATCAGAGATGGGAGCAGCTAGAGATGGATAGACGGGAAGCAAAGCGACTGGAAGAAGTCGCTAGACGGGAGAGGATAGAAGCAGAGGAGAGGGAAGAGGAGGCCAGGACACAGAGTTATGGCTTCGAGGAACAGGCGGGTCTAGACGAGCTTCATTGGACTTCGTCAGGGAGTTCGGGGGAGTCTCTAGGACGAGAATTGGGATGGACGGTGGGATCGCCGAAACAGTCGACGTCGGGGTTGCACGCGATGCCCATACCAGCGGGCGCCGAGGGCGACCAACCGCCAAGGAAGTTAAGGGAGCTAGAGGGATGGAGAGCTACGGGCGAGAGCCAAGGCGGGAAGGGACATAGTGGATCCATCGGGATACCGGGATTGGAGACACTACCAGAAGAGGAGGACGACGACGACGAGTTCGGAGAGATGCCGCCCATCGAAAGGATAGGCCACTCGGACACGGACTGGGTTGGCGGAAGGGTGGTGACAGCCAGTGGGGCAAGGGCCTTCTGGAACAGATCCGGCAAGCGGACCTGGGTGCACGAGGGGCCGGCGATGGATTTCGCGGGGAGCACCATCAGGTTGGGCGAGCAACCGGGAACGGCACCACGGATAGTATTCGGGGAGACGATGCCCGAAAGGGGCGGAGAGATAGACGTAAACAGGGAGAGCAACGTAGAGAAGTTCACCTACCAGCGACTCCATAGACCGCGGAGATCGCTTGGAACGAAAGACGAGGTGGGACGGGAGACATTGGTACTCGGCTGCGACTACTGTGGGAGACAGACCCATCGGGAAAGCAGCTGCCTATACCGGTTCCAATGGGGAACCTTTTGTCTCTATTGTAGAGAACCAAGTCACAGGATGGGGGCGTGTCCACGGTTGCATAACCGATGTCCAAAGTGCCACTTTCGGGGACACTACGGACGCGAGTGCGACTGGATGAGCGACGAGGAGAAGTTCACGAGGTTCGAGGAGTGGGCCGACGTCGGGGCCATGACGCGCCAGCGCATGAAGGCCCAAGAGTTCAAGTGGGGTTTCTTCCTCATAAACCAGGAGACCCACATGGAAATCATAAAGCGAAGGTTACCGTTTACCTATCAAGAGGTAGCTACGGCGGCATCGTTCGCCGGAGTTATGAACACACAACGGTACCTGGACAGGTGGACACCAGAGAACCGGAGGGAGTTTAGGGATTTCTTGGCGGAACACGTACCAAAGGCAATGAAGATGATCCTATGGGACGCCACACGAGGGAAACAACCAGGCCATTCTGAGGGGCCACCGGCGAAGCGGTATCGGGCTTTAATAACACCAGCGCCCAAGGAGCCGACGACCGGGATCAGCAAGGAAGTGGCAGCGAAGGTCCGGAAACAGAAAGCGGATGATGCCAGAGGAGCGGTGATAACCAAGAAACGGGCCAGGGAAGAGGACGTGAGGAGGAACAGATAAGTTCCCGGAGACGAGGGAATGAGACTGAGACTGGGAAGTGGTGCGCCTGGAAGGCGCCGCATGTAACGTACGAACTATTAAGTATAAATTTAATTAATGCAAATAACCATATAAGTGCAATTCGTATGTACGTACGTAGTGATTAGCAGTAAAATACATACGTTTGGAGTAAGTACTATAGTCATACAACCTTTCTCAATTAGCTACTGGGACTGGGGGACAACAGACTATGGCACTATGGACGAGACAACTGACAATTTCACGCTTCTTGAGTGCGACGGCACGGGAGGGGAGGGAGGTTCGTCAGGAGAGATAAAATAGTCAAAGTGAGGTTGAGGATCGAAGTGATAGAGTGAAGTGCGGAGAGAGTGCGAACGCAATTCTAGTGTGGGGGGGGGGAGAATAAGAGGCTGAGTGAGGGACGAGGAGGTCCGGGGGTATGAGAGAGTTAGGGTGAGAGTGAAGGTGAGATAGGGCAAAAATGTTGGGGAAACAAAAGTTGCGTGGGAGGTGAGCGCGACCGGCCCGACATGAGACGCCAGGCACACAGGGTAGCGATATCATACCCATAGGGGGCGGCCTGGAAAGCCGACCCCGAGAGAAAAGAATTCCACTCCACACCCGATACTAGATCGGGATCCAGCGGGATTGTAGCGCACTTTTTTGGTTGATGCTATCTTCTTACCGGGAAGATAGCATGGGGGGAGTGTTAGCTTATTCAATCCCGCCAACACCCCATAAAGTTATAAGCCGATAAGCAATATTGGGAGCCACGAGATTGGGCAATTAACCAACTCGTGCCATCCCAATGAGAGTGGGAAGGAAGCACACAATAGAGGGTCAGGGGCCAAACCCCTAACCCAAGGAGAACAGGTGGAGTGAACGGGAATACTCCACGGGGCGCCAACAAGGGTATTAACCAATCAGAGGGGGGAATGGCATCGATTGAGTAGCAGTAAGGCCACCGTGCAATATAACCAATAACCTATTAATCAGTGATTCAGTTATCTCAGTGCAGCAGTGCTAGCGTAGGGTACAGCCAATTAGTTTAGTTAGGGGATCACGGGACTTTAGTTACCGTATCCCGCCTACCGTATAATTCACAATATATCTATATCCTATAACCTATTATTATACACCGAACTTCAGAACTCAGTTATCTTTATTTCACTCTTATACACGGCGGGGACGCGTGGACTAAATACCACATTGGATAAATCGGGAACCCTCCTGGATCCCGTCACAGACCTTGATATGTTTCCAGTGGGTGGTCACTATTTGGGTGCGTTTCCAGCTAATAAATTACCTAAATTAGATAATAATAAGCAGCAGGATTATGGTTTGATAGTAAATACTGATAAACAGCATCTGCCTGGGATTCATTGGATCGCGATATATATACGAGATAATGAGGCTGAAGTATTTGACTCGTTTGGACCAAAATATCCAAACAGATGCATCGAAAAATGGCTTGAGAAAAATTCCGCAAGGTGGCGTACTACACGCAAACAATTTCAAGACCCCAGGAGGACCACATGCGGTCTGTACTGTCTCTATTATTTGGTAAATTGTATTCACACAATCTATCCAATGAGAGCGTTTACAAATAATGTGGAAATCAATGAAATTATATTATATAAATGGCTTGTTAATTATTATAAATTAAACCAACAAACTTTGTAATTAATTATTTAACTTTTGTTTATCAGATAAAATGGATAATATTATTTTTGTTGATTTTCAATATTATAAGATAGACAATAAAGAGTATCCGGTAGTATTTAAAGAATTTGCAATATACGATTCTAATTACACCAAAACTAATGTAAAGTCGTTTTTAATTAAAGGTCCGTCTAATATTAAGTTATCAGCTTTAGATGCAGCTCACGTAAACAATTTACGAGATATGGGTTCTCACTTGCCCTGGGACTATGGGGACATTTCTCAAGATGACTTTATAAAATATATGAAGAGACATTTAAAATATAAAAAAAACATTCATGTATTTGGGTTGATGAAGCGGGCAATATTAGTTTCCCAACTCGATGTTCTCGAACCAAATTCGGTGGAGAAATTGGGAATATATAAGCAATATCACGATTATTTAACACCTTGTCGATTTCACGACCGAATCACTACAGTATGCACGTTCCACTTAAACATAAGGGATAACTGTCTGCGATACTGCTCAGCAAAACGTGTTGGTTGGTTTGAGGCTCTACACTTTTTCATGAGAAAGCGTTTAACTGCGGCTGATGATGATGATAAACAGAAAGAAATAACTGCGGTGGAAGATGTACTGTAGGTTTACTCTAAGCATATAATGTAATGTAATGTGATGGGATAATATAATTGTTTTAATGTCAATAAAAATAATAAAAACATTAAAATCTATTTTTTTATATCTCAGTTTACACACACACACCCTGCACCTACCGGTAGCCGGCGGTTGTATCAGAGTTTAACTGTAGAACGACAGAATGGCCCCCGACAGCAACCACAGAGCTTTAGCGTTACCGGTACCGTAGTTACTAATAATAAAATTAAATTAAGTTGAGATGCGGGGTTTGTGAATACAGCAATAGAGGAGGCCTACCTAACAATAGGGCTACTGGTACCGGCACGGTAGCACTCTTGTACCTGTATACTTGGATAGCGTAAGAGCATGCCGGTTTTTTGATTTAAGGATTAGGCTATTACACTTGAATGCTTCCAATTTTCTGTTTACAACTTTAATTGGTCTAATCTACATTACTGCGTGCTACTGTTGCATAGGTAAGCCTATACAGCTATAGTTAACTTTATGCGGGGCCCTTTTTCGTATGTTGACCCAATATGGTTTACGGATAGGTAAGGTACACCTTCATTCAGTTAGGCATATAGGCCTAATGACTACACCTCAACTGAAAGCTGAATACCTCACAGACACAATAGGTGTAGTTAGGTACCGGTAGCGCTATTGGACCTATAAAATCCCCTCGCACTCTCTGTTACTAACTTTCAACATTCACTTTATGTTGTATGCTATACCATTAACTTTTAGTCAGGAACCCCATCATTCAACCAGTCATATAATGGCTCCACGCGGATACAATAGGTATGGCCCGCAGTATACCTAACTAAGCCTATATAAAATCCACTCCATTCTCTGTTACTAACATTCACTCTATGTTGACGGGTGGGACTATATAAAACATAGTTAATTTATTTATGTTTAATAAATTTATAACAATAACTGATAGGCCTAACAATAACAATAACAACAACCCTAAATTTATTACTGTATTAGGTCTATACTTTTTATAGTCCTATATGTGAGTCCTCCTGTAGAGTTTCCTCCATTACCGGTCTTTGCGTTGGTATATTGAAGTGAAGTGTGTCATCTCTATCATTCTCCCAATTTTCGTTAGAAGCTGAGCTTCCCGATATTCGCGATGGTTGTATCTTTATAACTAGCGAGAAATCTTTTGAAATTTCAACGGTTGTTGGGGATAAAGGTAGACCATCTACCTGTACTTGACCAACTTCATATTCTATCGAAGTGAATCCAATCTCGAATTTTTTGTTAATATATCGTAACTCCATCTCAGCAATATTTGATGCAGTGAGATACGTTTCATCGCATGATTGTAATTCGATTTTTATACTACTTTTCAACTCACGGTTATTGAAAAAGGCGAATGTCATCTTCGAGTTGACAGTTAAGGTAAGTTGTCGTTGTCGTCGTCGTCGTCGTAACTAGGTACCGGTACTAGAAAGAGTATCTTTAAATTGAATAGGTACCGTAAGCCTACTGATATTTTTTTTTTCTTTTGTTTAACAAAATTATAGTTCACACTGTCAGAAAAATTGAGTTTATATATATTTTTGTAGAGGGTCGCAGATGTGTACATTACAAAATTCTCATAGTTAACAAAATGCATAACATAAACCTTTCCCATGCGGATTAGCGATATATGCTCTGATCGTTGTTCTATTCTGAATGTAGGGAGATGCATAGCGGATGTTTTAATGATATGTACCGGTATACAGACTAGTAACAGATAGGATGGCATCGTCTTTGACTATGAATATCAGCACATACCCCTAATCTTTTCTCACCGAGCTTAGCGTTGCCTGCTGTATACTCGCACACTCATAAGTAACAGATGCGCTATTGTGGCTCACTCGTGAGCAACAATGCCAAGTTAGCTAGCCGCGGCTGCTGAGTATACTATGCCTACTTGAGTGTTACAAGAAACAATCGCGCTACTGAAGTTAATTTCCCACCTCAAACTAGTTGTTGATTTTAAAAAAAATATTCATAAATTTCTTCTCCATTCAATTTAATATATATATTTTACAGTAAAAATCTCCACCACCAAACAGCAACAATAACAATAAATTTCACTCGTACCTGTACTAATTATATTTTACATCAAAAACCCCCACACCAAACAATAATAAATTATTAACCAGCTTGTTGAAAATAGGATAATATATATGAAATTTAAACGGGGAACACATTAATGTACATTTACCAGTGTAGAAACAGCAAACAACAACAATATTATTTATTCTGACTTTACAGTTATTGAATATTTCAGGGTCGTATGAAATTTCTAGTTTAACATTATCAAATATAACATAAAACCCGATATTGTTTATAAGTAACCTATAAATTACAGTATCGATACTAAAAATATAAGTACACAAATTGATTGATTTAAAAATCAAATTAATCTTTGTTTTTTCTAATATATGTTTTTTCACTTTATTAAAATTATATTTTCTACCGAGAATTGTTATTCGTCCATTTGTAAACATTAATATAGTTGCACCAAATACCTTATATATAAACTCATTAGGTTTGAGTACAATTTTACCATTCAATTGATTTTTTAATTCTTTCAAATTAAGTCCATAAATAATCTGCTTACAACTTATATTTTTATTTACTATTTGATAATTCATCATCAACACCATTGTCTTTTGGTTCTTCATAAATTGGTATATTTGATATTTTTATAGGTTTTTTGAGGTTTGTTTTATAGTGCCCCCAAGGAAGCGATTGATTTTTATTAAGCCAATAAAGTTTATCATCAAAGCTGCTGAGCGCAAATTTATTTTGCTTTAAGGTATAAATACGATGTAATTTAGATTGAAATCTGTGTATGTTTTTTTTTATTTCTTCATTTGAGTTATATGCTTTTAAATATTCTTCATGTGTAATATTCGTTTCCACAACAGCTCTTGTAATACCTTTTGCTCTACGAATATTTTTATTATTCCATTCCAAAATTGAATATAATTTTGGTCTTAAAAATACTGCTTGTTTAATTTCACGTGAGGCTAGTTCGTCTTTACAGTAATAGAGCCTAGATTTATTTTTATCACTGTAGAGCGGGTGATCCTTGGAGTAATTGGATGTATCTAAAATATTATTTTTAATTAAGGCTTTTAAGAAATTATTCCGTGATGTGTTATAGTAACAGCCTATCAAAGAGTCGGTGTCTGACGCAGCAATTTCAATACGACAGTTTAATTCTTTCTCAATAGGTAGCAATTTATCGTAATACAGCTGATACATATCCAATTTAGCCAAGTCCAACACAGCGCTACCAATAAATATAGGCTTATCGAGAGTTACAGAGTCTTTCACTAATAAATGTCCCGATAGTGTATTATTGTATATTATAAATTGTTCATGATTAATACGATTTACCAATTGATCGCATTTATCGTTGCTATTTGCGATACGAAAGTTACACCGATCTCTTATTTTTTCTATTGATTTGCCAAACAGTGAATTATTGAGCAATTTCGCAACAGCTGTTTCAATATAACTTTTTTGCCAGTCGCCTTTGATTAATATTAAAATCGATGTAATTTTTAAATACAAATTCTTGTTGAAAAGAATATAATTTATGTAGTTTAGTAACAATTAATCCATGTTTTATATAAAATTTTAACAGTTTCAAATGTAAATGATAAAACTCTTTATCAAATTGTGTCAGCATGAGTTTTGGTATAGGCATTCTATATTTACGGGAGGTACCTCTTTGTATCGACAAGTTATTAAATTGTTCCCGCATATAAGGTGAAAGCATTGATTCATTTATACTTAAATGCTCAGGGGCTAACGGTAATTGTAATGTTTGATCGTGAATAGCCTTGGGATAATTTAAATCACATATTAAAAAATATCCAGTAGATCCCTCAATGTCTAAATCTCCCAAGTACTCGATTAGTTTTTCTGGTATTGCATTCTCTAAATGTTTAATACTTACTTCTTTGAATTGTGAGGTGGGTAGTTTTTTACTTAAATTCCCAGAATATAAAGAGTTGAAATCAATATTAAAAATATGGCATTCTTCCTTAGTAGAATCATATGTACTTGTACCTGGTATATTTGATTCTATATAATGCTTTCGACAAAATGAAACACCACCCCTAATTGATTTTTCAAAATCTCTATATGTCTGATAATCCTTTATTAATTCTATTTTACATTTATTATATTTTAGCGCGCAATCATATGTAAATGATGCGATACTACAGTAAAAAACCACTTCTAAATCGTAATTTTGTTTACAAACATTCCTAAAATTCTCAAATATATCAGCAAGCAAACAAACATCGAGTTTTAAATAGGCTAAAAGATAATCTTTGAGATTCACGCAGTCGAATTCAACCCATGATATTCCAGCAAACCTATAATCTTCAATTGTGCATGTTTTTTGACTTAAGTTACTAAAAAAATTATTTATAGACGGCAAACCAGTATCATTAAATTTATTAATATCTGTCAAGTACTCGTATGGAAATACTCCTTTCCGTTTAATTGTTGAGTTATTCAAGTTTGGATAAAAATATTTCATTTCTTGTAGAGTAATAGGTAAAATTGAGCTTATATCATGACTGGCTACATCCTTTGTTGAACACTCAACTAAATTACTTAAAGAAAAGCTTAAAAATTGATATGTGTCTAAGAAACGTAACTCAATTTTCTTAGACGTGTTTTTAATTGGGATAAAGGCACTCAGTGAAATATATCGTTCTGTATTTCTCGGTATAACCTTTATATCCCAATCAGTGTATTTCTTATCTCTAAATCCGCTTTGTAATATACAATGTATATCATAATTGTTGGAATTGTGGCCGCAAAGTACATACAGGTATCGTTTCAATGATAAACTTCGGTTACAACTATTACAGGCTGCCGCAATATATTTACCTGTAATATGTGAATGATGTCTGTTTTTCCCTACTTTATTATTTAAAGTAACATTACAATAAAAACAAAATTTTGCTTGTTCAAAATTTACAAAATCAATATTAGTAAATAACATAGTTTTATGAGTGTATATGTCTGACCAACAACATAATTCAGTTATATCAGTATATAATGAATCTAAGAAATCTTGAATACAATTATTATTATTTGTCTTTACAAATGTTTTCAAATGACATTTTGGAGGGTTAATTAATTCAGTATTGGGAACAATTAAATAACTCACAGCACACGGTATATGCTCCTGTATAATTTGATTATTAACTGACGGTTGTAAGATACATTCTATATCAAAGTAGGTGACAAACAATGGGGATAAGGTTCTATCTAAATTTGTAAAACTAATGTGTGTTCTTTTTTTAGGTAGTGTCTCTCGCTGACTTCTTCCTTGGTAGCAAGCGAGACGGTGTTGATGAAGAACTTCCGCACGAAAAAAATGAGCCAAACATCTTTCGCAATATTTCCTATTTTGGATATGAAGAGCTCTCATATTCAGCAATCGATTCAAGTTAGTTATGGAAACATAATGATTCTGTTTAGGTACATTGTTATTTTTTACTACAAGTAATATATTTAATAACTGTTTATCTGGTGTAATTTTACTAAACGGAGCTTGTCTTAATATAGATATGGGGGTGCGTTTGTTGTCGTTATTCCAACATAGTAAATTAATTATATATTTTGAATTTTGTTTTTCAAAAAGTTTAATAGCTAGCTTCCACTCTGTTGGATAATCTTTGTTCCCATTGTCAAAAATGAAATGACTCATATAATTTTTGTACTGCGAAGTACGATCTTTGTGATCTTTCACTTTGCTACTAAATTTTGCGGATATAATTGCCCATTTAAAACAGTTATTATCAGCCGATTGTACATTTATAACACATCGTTTAACTGATAAAGCCTTAGGTAATTCCATATATCCATGCCCCTTATATAGTAACGAGCTACACTTAGATTCAGCTAATTTAATTTCAACCCTTAATAAAGATTTAATACGCCACCCCGAACCACGTGTGTTAAAGATGGCTATTTTTTGTAATATATTTTCCAAAACATACTCATACCATGCGTCAAAACTTTGCGGTGAATCTACAGTATTAATAGCACCACCGGAAGAATTAAAATAAAAGGTTTCCAATTGTTCACCTTGTGAAAAATGTGATCTGTACATTAATACATTTAGACCTAACCACAGTCTAAGAACATTCATATCTTTCAATCTGTCTAATATTAACTGAAGAATATTACCTCGAATTTGCGTTAATGCTGTTTCTACATCGGGATAATCTCTAGAAGTTGGGAGGTCGTGGACATAAATTTCAAGACGATTATCGTGAGCTTCTTGTTCCCGCGTAAAAATTGTTGCGCATGTACCAAGAGCCACCCTTAAGTTTTTTCTGGATATTATATTTTTATGTTGCGGACATTTACGCTTTCTTGTGTAGTAACATTTCAAGTGACAGTCGTGTCGTAGATAATCGTCATATGTATACTCTTTATTACAGGTAGAACAAGTCAATTGATAGGCACGGAACTGCATTTCTTTACAAACAGTAGTCTTTTCATGTCGTTTACAAATTTCGCTGCATGAAGTCACGACAAGACACTTTAAACAAGAATAACTTTCAAAATGTGACCGTAGATGGCGTAAGTAATTATGTCTAGTTACATTCATATTACAGAATGAACAACATATTGTTATTTTATCCATGTTGAAGTTTGTTTAGATAAATAATAATAATAATAATAATAAAATATCTCCAAAGATTAAAATAAAATGAAATGAAATGTTATTGACTACATCTAAACATTTATATGCTAGCGAGGGAAATAATTTTAAACCAATCACCAATCGCTTATGACTATTGGAAACCGCAAAGAGTTTAACTTATGATTAGGCTTACATGTTAGGATAATAATCTGGTTTCCATGGAGAATTAGTAACAGGCTCTACTAGAACTGGGTTACTGACGATTTTCTGTTTCTTTGCAGGTGATGCGTTGGTAAATTTACTCGATGATCTTGGCTTCCGAGGTAATATTTCAGGAAAGACCTGTTGCGGTTGAGAGCAACTCTCTTCAACATCTGGATTAGGTGATGGGATCTCTACGAACGCTTTAGGTTTATCCAAAAGGACAAAGCCGTCAACGTGGGCTTCAGTAAGAGAAACGCCATCCAGCGATTCTTTGAGAAAACTAATATGAGCTTTATCATTCATGTAATGCAACTCGATAGAATTTCCGCCGGCACCTACTTCAGTAGAATTATTGGTGTTGGTGATAATAATTTTTTTATTATTGGTTTTAATCATTTTGAGACGGACTGATAATTGAATGATATTTTTATCAAAAAGATGCTTGTCTGTTTCAGCGACTTGGTTGTCCCACTCTCGCAGCAAAACAGTTAGTTCCTGTTTTGACAAATTGAAACCTGTATAATAGTTAAAACCAACACTATCAGTGTATCTGAGGCTGATTTTCCATAAGCCAACATAGTTGGTTCCTTTAAAAGCTGTTACAAATCCAATAAAGTCTGGATTTGATAATTCAATGTAGAATTGATCGCTAATAATCTCTAGCGGTGGAGAGAGAAATTGCAATAATTTCCCTCTGTATTGAATTAGAACTTCAGTAAAAGCTTTGTTGAGAACTTTACATTTGCCTTGTTTCTGAACGTAAACATCACCCGATGTGGGGTTGATGGAAATATTCAAATTTCCCCGCGCAAAACGAGGAGTTGGATATATCCTACCTGGTATAATTGCTGGTCTGGATTGATGTTGGTTGTTGTTGGTTGTTTCTAGAATGTCTAACAAATAGCGGGTATCTTGATGGGAAAAACAAATCGATTCGTTGTCATCCTGAGATTCCACAATAAAATACTTGCTGTGAACGACGGTACAAGTATATTTATTGTAAGTAAATTTCCAGCTATTTGTTGCTCCGGTTTTTTGCGTTAAGGCCATAATAATAATAATAATAAATACGAAAAATATTACAAGTGATAAATTTTAAACCGTATCGCTGTAATAAATTGACACCATAGTTCTCACTCTAAAATTGTGTTTGGATGTAAGGAAGAATTTATAGTATCGATGAATATATTAATAAAAGACGACACCGCGAAGATTATTTAAGAGCATATTACGATAACGAAGAAATTTCCAAGGAAATACATCAATTTCAGAGTCAATTACACAAAGTGTACACAGTAGCATGATATAAGTTTTGAAATTGAGGCGTTTCTTTTGAAATTTCTTGGTTATCCGTATATGCTCTTAAATAATCTTTGAGGTGTCGTCGTTTGATTAATATATTCATCGATACTAAAAATTCTCCCGCACATCCAGACGAGATTTCCTTTGAGTTACATAATTACGATTAGAAACCCAATGCGGGAATCAGTAACATTTATTCGAGTGTATGATTTTTCCGATCAACAAGTAAGATAATGAAGAAATTATTAAGGAAATAACATAATTTTCAGAGTGAGAACAAAAAAAATTAGATATGGTATCAATATATTACCATGAAGATTACTACAAGTGATGAATTTTATTAAAAGCATTCAGTTATATATGTATAAATTTGCGATGTGGCATAGTCAACGAAGAAGAGATGGTACGTGTCATAATCATCAACGAATAAGAAAAGAGATGAGCTGCAACGTGGATGAATGGTTGGTTGCCTGAATAGGAAATATGTGAAAGAATATGAATCATAGGGTTGTGTGTAATAATCAATAATTATTATAATAAAAACGCACAGTATATAATGTTAGTGGTGGTGGTAGCCTTTCAATATGGCACAGATGCTGCGGGATTGGTTAGGTTGAGTAACTATGGAAATATTCGTATACGTGTAGCTAGAACGTGGCGGAATTTCAACACGTATCATAATAGCGTAGGGGTAGGCAGGCCGCTCGGTTGGTTGGATTGGTGACAGCCGTCGAGGGGTAGCCGTGGTGAGTTGGCAATCGATTCGATATAATAGCGTAGTGGGGGCTAGCCATGCGATGAGAAGTTAGGTTACGCGAAGATGAATATGCGATGGTTGGTTGATGCAACGACGCGAATCAATACTCGCGGGTGGTAACAGTTGTCGAGTAAGGCAGACATCGCGAGGTTAGGCTACGCGTAGGTGATAAGCAACGATTGGTTGAAGGCAACAATACTGTTGGTGACAGATGGTCATTAAACACCACAATTTAGCACCGGAATTTGGCATTTTTAATAGCCCTCTGAGATGCAGCCCGTAGCCCAGGCTAGGGAGGAGTTGCGTGAGAACTATGCTTCTCCTACTACTAGCGCCATCTTCAACTCCCACACACCTCCACTTGGTGCGTGATGCCCTGAAGCAGGCACACGTCGCCCTATAATGATACAAAACGAAAGCCGCGCCCTCACCCACCCCATGATACAGCTATATGGCTTCGCCCATTTAGTAGCTCTGATAGCCTCCTCACCGTCATTGTGTTCTCAGGAGCGTCCACTGTAGCAACCAGCGGGGTGAAATCTGCTTGCCGGAGAGCACATGCATCATGGTAGGCCTACTTGTTTTTCTTCTGAGTTCACCGGTTTTTTGGTGTTTGCTATTAGATGGAATTAATATAAATTTATTTATAAATTTCAAACTTGTTCTTTTAGGCGTGTCTCACATTTTGGTGCCAGCACCAAATTTTGAAATATGTCAATTTTGTAAATGGATTGTTTGAACACGTTTTTTTTGCGCAATAGGTTTTTTTTGGGGTTTTGATTTCGATGGAATATATACTGTACTTGTTGCACGAGGCGTATCAATCCCGCGTTTTAGAGGTTTATAGCGGTTCTGAATTCAATGGAATAAATAATTATCTAACAAAACATCTCAAACTTGTGTTTTTCGGAATTGGGTGCAAAATATGGTGCTTTCACCAATTTTTGAAAACCATCAAATTCATCAATTGATTGTGTCACCTTATAAAAAAATCAGGGTGGGATCAATGTGACCCCCCCCCCCCCCCCCCCCCCCGGAATTTGTACAACATTTTATAGCCCGGTACTAATAAAAAAAAAACAAGTTTGAAAGTTCTAGCTTATTATTATTATATTCATTTTGTACATTTTATAAGTACATTATAACAACCTTCACCTTATTTTTTATAATTTTTTCATCTCACGGGTGGTGTACACTGTACACATAAAAGAAAAACCCTACTACATACAGTTTAATGTCTAACGTATTTATACTCGAATAAACGCCCATCTAACCGCTTTTTGAACAACTGAAATGCTTAATGTTCCGCGCCTGAAAGAGGGCGTATAATCGGTTGGTAAAGTAAAGTTTTTAGAGCGTTGGACTTGGAATCTCTAGGTACCGAGTTCAATCCCCAATTCCGGGGAATGTTTTTTTATTGTAAGATTGGTAGTAAGCCATTCAAGGACAGTTCATGCGTTAGTAGACACGGAGCTCTGCGTTAATTCGAGTAAAATACTGTATAATGTTAGCACCGCAAGGTTAATATATTATTATTTTGTGACTAAAAGGGTTTGCTTTTATTAAGTACAATAATATGTGATATTGTTTAGGTTATGAATGAAACAATTAAAATTTTATCCCACCCTAACACTATGCATACAATACCACCGTATTATAATGTAATATACTACTAATAGATTGTTAAGTGAATACTTGAAGAAACATTAATATGAATTGATTGTAAAATTATTTATTAATTGTCCAGCAAGTTAATAAGTAAAAACCTTTCAGGTAGGTATGAAGGATCAAAGTTTGTAAAAAAACAAAAAGCAACTTGACCTAGACGGTTGCATGCAATCAGTGATCATCTGACGGCAGTCAGCTGACCGGCAGGTTTCGCGTCACGAAGGAAGGCATTCTCAGGAGGTCAAGCCAAAGGATAACATTGAGAGTGTGAAATCCCAAAGCGAGATGGAACGAGCAATGAAACAAAGAGATACCGGTAACTATCCACTGGGAAGCAGCACCACAAACTTGCATCAGTCACGTTTCTGCTTGTTGATAATGGGCCGGCGCGTGCGAATATAATACAGTACATTTCAAACTGTTGTAGAACAGACAACAATGGGCGCCGTGCGTGCAATTACTTTGAAAAGGTTAAATAGCTCGCGCTAGTCAGTCAGCCAACGCGCCGGCATTGATTCTGAAATGTGGGTAGTCCAGATCAACGAAAGAGGTGGGGATATGATAACCTGCGGGTCCCGAACGGCGACCGTTTGTGAATTCCTCCTTGACTGGAAACATCAGGTTCGGCCCATATACTGTACCTGTATACAGTCATTATCCTCCATGCCTGAACCCGTAGGCCGCAGGATCATCACAGTCATAAGATCTATGTATCGGTATATCGTTCAGTCGTTTTCTTCCATTGTCAGTGCAATACCTGCCTCGTGGTTGTCCCGGTTACCCCCGTTCGCCGTATTCACATCTCGACTGTCTTTTACGAATTGCTTCACGGGCGCTAGGACCGTCTCTAGTTATTTCTGTAACTGACTATTGGTTACTGACTACTTGCTACTGACTTCTGACCTAGAGCAAAAACCGCTCTCTAACGATTTTGATGAAATTTTGCATGAACCATGAAAATGGATTTCTACTTGGGTACTTGTGAAATCGCGGTTTAAATTAAAACATCTCAATTTGTTTTATTTCGAAATATATCCCCATAACACGAAAATTGCCATAAACCCAATGATAGAAAAACCAGGTGGTGTGCTCATGAATAAAAATAATAGTGAGGGCCTAGTAATGAATGAATGTTATTTAATGGATAGGCCCAAACCGCAGAGAAGTACATTACTTGCCAAGTTTATTAAGGTTGTGTTTATTCAGTCACTATATCCCAGACAATACAGTAAACATCAACTGTTAGATTGCAATGTATCACACCAGCTAATAGCTCTTCCCAGTGAATTCTATGGTATTATCTACAAGGATACCACTGTGATATGTTAGACAGATTACTTCTGCTGAGTATCGGGCAGTAAAATTGTTGTAATTAAAAACCTTTTAGTGGGAGGATTTATAATGACTTAATCTTACAAACATTAAATACATGATTCAGTCAACCCAGAGTAAATTAGTTTTAATTTACCTGCTGAATGCTATTCTGAATGTTATTCTGCTGAATGAATTTGAGCAATTGTGTAGGTTAATTCCTCTAGAAATATGGTAATTAAAATGTGTTAACATCTGGATAAACATCACCCAGTCACTCAACCCTCACATAGATACTCACTGTACTGTACATCCCCCTGCACAATAAGACTTCACATACCCAGTATAATACCAGTATACAGTAATACATTTTTTTTTAAATAAATGAGTACCTTCTCAATCAACACAGAAGGAATCTATCTTATGTTACTACAGTATTGCGCCGATCAAAAAAAAAAGTTGAATGATTTTTAGCAATAATAATTGTACAGGTTACTTACGACTGACAACTTACAGCCGAATATCCATTACTGTAGGTTACGGTTGATAGTGGAGAACATAATTTGCGGTGAACAGAAATAATCATATAGTTTGATGCTAAGTATAAAATTGCTCGTACACCCGCGGGACTACAGTACGCTCAACTACTAATAATTTAACGGACAGAACAAAAAGCTTTCACTTGACTCTTACGACTTGATTCACGGGACGCTAGACCCGTCTCTAGTAAATGATCTTATTTGGTCTGTTGCTATGGTGACGTGGATTGTAAATGTCACCCGAATGTGTACAATATGACGGGAAGTATCACAATGCTACTTAGCTGGAGTGATATTTTTAAATATTTACAAATATGGAAGCAAAATACTGTAGTTGAGTATAGGTAGGCCTACACGCATTTTCCACATAAATATAATATTTTGATACTTGAGTAAATTACTCTGGTCCAAACAACGGGCCTGTGTCTCCGACATTAGATGCTATTTGATTTTATATTGCCCTCGGTGTTCCCAAGATGTTATTTAAGTTGTGTGATGACTGCCCGTTCAATAGAAGTGGATTAGTTATTATTGTACTTAGTACACCCATACTGTTTGTTTAGGCCCTACCATTCTCTGGCAAAGCAAACATTAACTGGCTGGTTTAGTTTGTGGATTTCTACACAGGCTTAGTATAAGTCGACGAGGTTGCCAACTGGTTGGTTTAGTTTGCAATCTATTACCGCCTCAATCAGCTGAATAACTCCTCCCAATGCATCGTATGGGAATATCTACAAGTTACTCACTCTGCAATAATTTAGCTGGTGTGCAAGCTGAATGACTGTAAGTTACAGAGTACTGCTGCAGTTTAAATTTTTGTAGCCAGTACTGCAATCGATTCGCCATCAAAAATAACGCAAAAAATTTTTTTTCTAAATTTTAAATTTCCCTAAATTTTTGGCGACTGGGGGTGGTGAATTTTTTTCCAATCGCTTTAACTCCGGATCGCTTGGTCCAAATTTGATGGGAGTTTCATTTTTCAACTCAATTCGATGTCCTCTTTCCAACTGTTCATGTTTCGAAACCCCAAACATTGCCGTTCAAAAATTAAATTTTTATAGTTCTAGAATTTTAGGCTACAAATTTCAAAAGATTTGCAATAATTTATTAACGCCTTTACGGAATTCGATGGGGTTTTCGATTTTTATATTAAACGTAATATCCTGAATCTCACTAGCCTAGTTATGCGTCACCAATGCCAAGACTTCATACTTTTTGAGGAAATTTTTTCTAAAATAATTTGTACAGTACAGGCCACCAGAAAATGCAGATTTGTACAAATGTGAACACATTTTATCAAATGTGTACACAAAAAGTGTTCAAAAGTGTAATGTAATGTTGTTGAACGGGACAATTGAACATAATTGAATATAATTGAATTGGCAACAACCAACATTTTTTCGCCAAAGACATAATGCATGTAACAAACATGTAACAAACATGTAACAAAGCAATTAATCATAAATTCTAAAAGAATAGTGACCCACACTCGCAATTTGAGAATTTAGCTATTTTCTTAGCAATAATGGTTTTCATCGTTCCGCACAGCCACCAAGAATTATGCCCGAATTTCTTAACTTATTTTGGTTCATTTCGCCATCGGAATGTCCCATGGCTATAATTTCTCCGATGCAAACAACGATTCCTATACCGTTACCAGGTGACGAATCACCTCCAATCAGATTCCAGGTATTGTATAGAGGATCATAGCACTCGACGTACCAGAGTGTGACTGTAGTCATTGTGTTAAAGTCCATGCGGCCCCCTACTACGTATATATGGTTGTTATGAACTGCGCACCCAAAGGAATACCGCCTGATGTTCATTGCCGCCACCTCGGTCCATTCTTTAGTTTTCGGGTTGAACTTCTCGACCGAATTCATACTACTGTCATTATTCATATTCAGAAACGATTCACTCCTGCCCCCAATAGCATAAAGAAATCCATCCAGAACGGCAAATGACAATCATGATCGACATTTCGACATTGAAGTAACTGGTGTCCAGTTGTCAGTGTTCGGGTCGTAATGCTCCACAGTCTTGTATTATGTCCATGGGCCTTCATCTCCTCCAACCACATAGAGCAACCCGTCCATCACACCGACACTATGGCAACGACGAGGTGTGCTCATGGGAGCTATGTCATACCATTGGTCGACTTTTGGATTATAACGCTCACTGAAGGTCATTGCGGATATCCAGTTCTCCCCTCCAGTCGCATACAAAAATCCATTGAGCACAGCAACTCCCACTTCAAATCGGGGCCTATTCATTTGTTTAACCTCTCGCCACCCATTAGGCCCTGGTATGTATTGTTCTACAGAGAAATAGACAGGTGGATTATAGCAGAAAGGAAGGATCCTTATATTCCTAGCAAAAGCCAATAAACGTGCACAGGGCTGGGGTCTCCGGGGATGGGTCCCCACCCAAGGGCTGGATGGAGATTAATGAACCCTCCATACGGCATGTATTGGCATCTTCTATCAGTTTCTGACACTCATTACAAATCAGAGGGTGGGTCTTCAGCGTTCCCTCTAGGAATGCCAATCCAATTAACGGCAAACGAATGAGTTTGAGTATCTCGGGTAGTAATGGAAAAGGTTCCCTATTGTGCTCGGCATGGTGCTGAATTCATTCCGGACTGCTCTCAACCCATTGCATCACAGCAGTGAACTAACAGCTGCTCCTCAGAACGAACATTCAGCTCATCACTACTAATTATCTCCTTCAGCTTATGAACTGGCAACTAAAGAAATTCGTCATTGTCATTCTGCATAACATCATGGAAGCTGTGCATCGTGAACTTTTTGGCATCACACAACAAGTCCAAAAAAGAAAAAGTTTCCGCAAAAGATTGGCTCCTTCACCTCGAGCATAGTCGCAGCAGCCGACAGTTCCTGCACATTCCCATCATTTACCGTTATTAATGATGTGTATGCGAAGTTAATGATCTGTTCAACAGCGTCTGTTTCTATATCTACGTCTACGCCTTCGATTTTCACCACAGGTTGGTAAGTTTCTTTCCATACACGATTGAACATGGCTTCGAAGTAGTCAGTCAACGCCACCAAGAGACGTTTGTGCGCGGTGATTTTCTTTTCGCCTACATCAATTCGTATGTCACAGGGTTCGTTTACCAATTCCCTCCTAATATTGGATAAGGTCAGATCATCCGTATTATTTCCTTGCTCGAATGTTGAAGACATTGCCTCTTCACAAACTTATTCCCCAGTGATGCTGTTACTGCAGCATACTGGTATGACCATGAGTCAGCTCTTTCAAATAATCCCCCTTTCACACTATATTAAACTAAGACTTTGTATTAATATTGATTAAATAAAATGATGAGAGAGTTTTTGATTTACCTTTTATTTAGAAAATAAATTTTTAAAAACAATAAAATAACTATTTAAGTGGTGGATAGTTATAAAAGCCGAAAATAACGGAAAAGACAAAATCATCAACGAAACTATCGGAATTATAAAACAATCTACAAAATCTCACTTTCCAGTACGATAGGTATTATTAGAAGACACACACACTTGACATTTTTATTTAAAAAAATCCGATAATTTCGCCCCATTTTCGACCTTAAAAGTAATTAAAAGTAATACATTTATCACCTGGGTGATAAATGTTCTTCACCCCCCGGGTGATAAATGTTTTTTACCCGGGTGAAAAACATTAAAAAATGGAAATAATTGGCCGCAATCAGCCACCGTAGATAATCAGTAATTTAGAACTCTAAACTGTCTTTCATGCAAACAAAATTCTAACTAAAGACGGGTGAATGACCATGACGATTTGAAATATAATTATATATCAAATATTTGAGGAGGCTTCCAAGTTAAACCCCAAAACAATTATTTCGTTACATACAGTTGTTACGTTGTACGTTGTATGTTCAAAATTCCTCTCATAATAAAATATAAATGAAATATCTCTGATCGTTGTAACATTTCAAAACCAAAATATTTCAGTGAGAAAAGTGTACCACACCCCGCCCAAACAGCCGCAAACGCATAGCCAACAAATTTAACAAAAAATTACATACCTTTTGTGTTCATGACGAGTGAAAATTGATGGGTAAAATAAACTAAAAAATTAAAAGTCGGGCTGGCTCTCCTCCACTTCCTTACCCAAAGGAAATTTTGTTGTTATAATCTAATATTGGGGCGGTTTTCTCTCGTTCTATTACATTTATAAAAAAAGAAGAAAAAACTAGCTAATATAAAAAATATAATATATGTTTTAGAACAAAAAAGTGTTCTAGAACAAAAAATATTTATCAAAATTGATAGCTAACACGTGTTCTATAACATTTTATAAAAAATTAGCAAAAACTAGCTATTATTAGAAATTATCTATTTAATCTATGATCTATTTAAATGTAATATTATTATTAATGTATTATGTATTATTATTAATGGAAACATTACTTTTTGTGTTGACAGAAAAAGCGTTCTATTTACAACAAACTTGTTAACGTCTTTGACTAAAAAAGTGACTTACTACAACAAATAAAAAATATATAATATTAATTTAAGGAAGTGTTTCATATTCCTCAGCACATAAAACTACACCATGTCCTGGAATATAGTGTCGTTATTCAGCTACCTGCCCCCCCCCCCCCCCCCCCCCCCCACCTCAAATATTTGTATAAATCTTAATGAGATTGCATGAAATTTGAAACAGGGATAGTTTCATCTCCTTCCTCCTGGCTGGGTGAGTCAGAATTGTTATTTTCGCTTTCATTCTTTAGCTACAAGCGTTTGAAAAAGATGTCTTCGTCGATATTGAACGCGTCGTTATGCCGCGTTCACACTATCGAGTCAAAGTCAAAAGAAAATAAATATAACTAGCTTGCAATAATAAATAATAATACATTATGTAGGCCTAATATAATAAAGAAAACATTCTAGAAAAAATAAATTTCATGTGATTTTTTACATTATTTGTCTTTTGACTTTGACTCGGTAGTGTGAAAGCGACTTTACAGTTATTCTTCAACCTGATAGTGAGGGATCTGTTGGTACAGGTTAGTAGTATGTATTTGTACTAGTGCCATATACTACTACATACATGTAGTGTAGTAGTCCCTATATTATTACCGGTATCTCAATTATTTAGTAAAATCAAAATATATCAAATTGGGAGGAATATGAAACTCTTGCCAAATTAAGAGTTGCTAAGGATACTAAACCTTAATTAATAGCAAAACTTAAAAGAAACAATTTTCTTTCACGGATTTGTAAAAAAACATAATTTAGCATAAAAAACACAAGTTAATTAAAAAAGACACAATGTGGCTCTACCATTCATAATAAGTATTAGTCACTATATTGATGTACAGTATAACTACAGTATAATAAATAACCAGTGCACAGAAAATCATAATACAGTAAATTCAATTATTAATTTATTTAATTAATAAGGTGGAAGAACAAATAATACCGTTTTTTTTATGTTTAAGGCAATGATATTCACATTAACAAAATAAGAATGGCTACTGGTGGTTTAGGTATTGTACACCCTTACGCAGAGTGTTAGAATAGATTCTTACAAAACTAGAATCTTATTTTAAAATTGGAATCTTCTTTTAAAATAGTTTCTACTAAACAATGCCTGAAAATTGAAATCTACTTTTATATAAGTTGAATGTTATTTTAAACTAGCAGATTATAGTTTTTGGTTGGCGGATTGGATAGTGCCTATGAAAAATCAACTTCTATTAAAGTATAATTACTTTTATAAAAATATAAATATAAATATACCTTCTTTACTTTCTACTTTTATAAAAGGAGTTTACTTTTTCGATTCTACACCTTTTCTTAGTGCTGGCTGGTCAGATCGAATTTTTCAATTTTAAATTATATAGCTACAACAAGCCGTTAAATATTCGAGTAGAGATTCATATTCATATTATGTTCAATTGTTTTACTGTACTATCTATAGCTTTTGCACTTATGTAAATATTCTAGAACAGGCATTACTACAGTATATACTAGTTTTTAAATACTATTTTTTGTGCTTATGTTACAGTACAATCTTTTATGAGATATTATGTGGTAGGGTAACTACAAATAATACCGATAACAAAAAACTGAAGCCTACAAAAAAATCTACTAAAATATGTAATTTCATGAGATAATTTAGATAATGTTCCAGAACACAATATTTTTTATTAAAGTTTTAAAGTTGCTGCTTAAATTTTATATTATATTTTGTTTATTTTATGTTTTACAGTGTAAGTAAATATGTTTACTAGAAAAAATGAAACCTACAGTACATACCTACAAATGGTTTTGCTTTAAAAACACTATAATGCACGGATAATGTACGAATAAAGCCGAAAAAAGGGGTAAGTCTACATAATAAATTTAATAAAAATAAAGGGTTTCAGGATTTATACAGTGTGCCCTTCATCATCAGCAGTGTACGGGTCAGGTCAGGTATTCTAGGTCATTGATCAAGAAAGCTTGCCACCTCCATGCAGCATAAAGGATGTGCCACCTGTAGCTGCATAGACCCTCTTACTAGGGCAAATCTGGACCCTGTGTGTAACTAGGACCCCCTTCGTTCTGGGATAAGGACGCCCTTGGTCCTGGATTAAGGACCCATATACTTAGCTGCAGGGGTATATGGACTGACCAGGCAGATGGTGATCTATCAATGGCTGGTCAGGAGTAGAGTGTTCTCATGTCCACTCTGAGATCACTTCACTGCGACCTGCACCTGGCAGCAGGGGTACAGGGCATGACCCAGCAGATGAGCTGCACAGCCAATGGTGGGTCATGTGCGCCTGCGCCAGAGTAGATATGGGTGATGGGCCTCACATCTGACTCCACTGCACACCCACCCTGTGGAACGGCAAACCGGGGTGTGGTATTTGCCCCGAGCGCTGACTCGGCAAAAAAGCACCCCCCAACCCCCCACTATGGATTACATTAGTAATGCGGAGGTCCGGCCACTAGAGGCCAGTGGAATTACCGGACTCAATCTGCCTCACAGGCGACAGTTAACTCCTGACCGGCTGCCTGTCTCACCCCCAACTGGAGAGAGAGCAGCCAACAATTCTTTGAGTTCCTTTCCTGATGACCTTTCTGGCCCAAACCCTGGGTCACCAGGGAGGCCAGATTGTGATGGGGAGAGGGATTCTGGAGTTACAGTAGAGGCTACTCTCATGTTCCACCCCGACCAACAAAGCCATTGGTGAATCTGAGGCAAGTCACTAGATTAGATTAGGTAATTATTATTAAATTATTATATATATAGCCTCAGTAAACACCCTAACACTCGGGTCCCCAATGCGACAAAGTGAGCTGACTGCCTTGGCAGATAAGCTTTCTCTTAGCGCAGTGGGTGTTCAAGAGCACCGAATGCAGAGTGGACAGACTGATGAGGTTCTGATTAAGGACATGGGGGGCGATTGGCGACTCGCCCTCGCGTCAGCAGATGATAGTGGCAATGGTGGAATTGGGCTATTGATGAATCCAACTGCACATGCAGCATTGGACAAAATAGACCAAATCTCTAACCGCATCATCCGTTGCCACTTCTCATGTTCTGGAAGACTGGCTAAGAAGTTTCCTAAGGTGGTTCTGATTGTGTGCTACTCTCCAGCTAGTGTTGCCCCTGTAGAGGAGGTGGAAAATTTCTACCACAATCTACAAGCAGCTACTGATGGAGTGGATCAGCATGCATTCTTAACTTCCTGGGAGACTTTAATGCAAGTCTGCATCAATCACCTACATCGCCCTGGGTCTATAGCAATAGTGTGAACCGAAATTCTGTCCATCTTCAGGATTTTATCTCTGGAAATGGATTGTTTTCGGCTGGAACCCAGTTAAAGAAGCGAACTGGAAAGCTATGGACTCATAGTGGACCCAGTGGTCACAAGTCCCAGATAGACCATATTCTGTTTCGTAGGAAATACAGGAGCTCTATACAAGACTGTAATGTATTTACACTTTGACCCTTCTCCAGTGATCACCGCCTTATTGTGGCCAAGGTAAGACTTAGTCTGCATGCTAGCAGAACAACGAAATCTGCATTGCCGCGGCATGACTGGTCCTCTCTGTTGCAACAGCCAAGTGTGAGATCCAGCTTCACACTACAGCTGAGCAACAGGTATGAGGCTCTTGCCTCAGAGGCGGCAGATCACTGTGAGGGCTATACTGCCTTTACAGAAGCAGTTAAGTTAGCAGCTGCAGAAACAGTTCCTGTATACCCTCGAAACAGGAAAAGGGCCCCCTGGACTGACAACAAAATTCAGAAGTGCCGAAATTACCTTCATAAGGCGCAGAAAGAGTCCCGACTCAAACAGACTACAGCGGCCAAGAATGCAGTTAAGGCTGCATCTAGGTCCCTGAACAGGCAATACTCTGTCAATCTACATGAGCTAATAAACCAACAGGTTGATGCCATCAATGATGCTGACGACAGCAGGCAATCATCCCAGGCATGGAAATCGATCAATTTGCTTACTGGGCGGAAAAGCCAACCAACCACCAAGGTTAAGGCTGAATCACCAGCCGATCGCCTCAATGGTTGGAAAGCCCACTTTGAAAAGCTCCTCAATAATGACAGGGTATTGCCTGATAGCTTTATAGAAGTAAAAGTGTCTGAGTCTGTACTCCCAGATATTCCCATTGGCGATATCTCATTTGCAGAAGTGAAGGCTGCTGCAAAGAGCATTAAGACCATTCGTGCCAGTGGAGTAGATTGTGTTCCCACTGAGGTCTTTAAAATACCTGAGTGTTTAAAGCTCATCTATCCCATCATAGTAGACATGTACCGAACAACAAGAGTCCCACAAGAAATGAAAACAAATAAGTTGGTGCCAGTTCCCAAGAAGGGCAACCTAACACTCTATGGTTCTTTTCGGGGAATCTCATTGATCTCGATAGCTGCAAAGCTATACAATAGGATTCTATTAAATCGCATCAGGAATCCCATTGAGAGACTGCTCCGTGGAAATCAGAATGGGTTCCGTAAAGGTCGTGGGACCATGGAGCCCATTTTGGCACTTAGAAGGATAATTGAAGAATTATCAAAAAAGAAAGACATGCATCTGGCTGTTATCTTTGTTGACTTCTTCAAGGCCTTTGATTCAGTCTCTCGCTCACGTATGTTCAGCATACATTCATTATATGGGATTCCTCATGAAATTATTGCAGCAATCAGATCAGTATACAATGGTTCGACAACATTTGTGTCTACTGTTGACGGTGACACAGAACCATTTGAAGTGTTATGGGGTGTCCTCCAAGGAGACACACTTGCACCATTATTGTTCATTATTGTGGTTGTCTATGTTCTACGCATGTCCTTAGATCATCATAATGATGACGGGGTGATGATAACTCCACCTACTGGTTCCAGAAGTCGAGGAAATCCTGCCAAGTACCTAACTGATCTAGACATTGCTGATGACTTAGGAGTACTCTCAGAATCAATAGAGGAAGACCAACAGCTCCTCCGCTCATTAGAACATGCTGCTTCTAGTGTTGGTCTTTTTATTAACTCCAGAAAGACCAAAATGTTGACAGTTAACTTTGAAAGTCCTCAGCAAGTCTCTGATCGGATGAGCATAAGCTCAAAGGATGGTATGCTTGAGCATGTGGACGACTTCTGTTACCTGGGATCATGGATCCGGAAGTCAGGTGAGGACCTTCGAATACGTAAGGGAAAGGCATGGGCAGCCTTGAATAGGCTTTCCAGGATTTGGAAGTCACCGAGAATTAATCGGAAACTTAAGGTCCGATTATTTAGAGCAGCAGTAGTTCCAGTACTCCTCTACGGGAGTCCATGCTGGGCTCTAACTGCTGAGGACACCAAATCTCTGGATGGCACATTCACAAGAATGCTAGGCCGGGTTCATTGTGTCAAGTACAATGCACACATCTCCAACCAGACACTATATAACATTGGAGGTGTCTCATTGGTTCCCCCAATCTTGACAGTAGAACAAAATCGCCTCCACTTTGCAGGACATTGCTTTCGCCGTGAAGACCAGCCAGTGCATAATCTTGTACTTTGGTAGCCTCATGGAGTGAATAAGAATGGTGGACAGCCCATGACTTTCTTGAGACGCATCTTAAAGGACACTGGCCTTGAAGATGAGGATGATCTAGCAAATGTCATGGGTGATAGGGAGTTGTGGCGGTGCAATTTTGTTGACAAGCCGGCACAGCATTCTTAAAAATGCAGCTGCAATGCAGCATGCCGATCCTAGTAGTAGCAGTGTACTGTGAGTATACTGTACCATGGCCTATTATATAAAGTAGGCCATGACTGTACCAATTGTACTGTACCAATTGACCAATATTACAGAGGAAATGCAACTAAATACAGAAACAAAACAAATCGGTCAGATAGCTGATAAATGAAATCCAAAAATTATACCACTAAAGCCTAAAAACAATTAACTAAATACTTACAGAACATTCAATAGACATGTAGTTAAGAAAAAAATGTAAAAAAATGTGTCGTGGATACAAGTAGGCCTACCGTTTAATGCTTATTGTATGAGATTCTACTGTATGTTTATGGCGTAGAACTACTGTATCTCATTGGAATGTGCATTTACGGCTGATTACAATGATACCAAAGTACAGTATTATTCTATATCTTGAATATTAGTATTTTTTAGATTTTTTTTCTTTAACATGGTGACGGTCATATAATCTACAAAATTCCTACTTAATAACCTCAAATCAATGTAGATTTTGTCAAATTCGAAAAATTTACGAAATTTTACCCATTAAATAATGATCTGTTTGTTGCTTATTTTTGAAAGTTTTATTTTTTTCATATCATTCCATTTCTGTGGAAATGCCAATAAATAATAATGGATTAAAATCAAATAATGGATTAAAATCAAATCCCCCCCCCCCCCCCCCCTTAATAATAATATCATTAAAATAATAAAATCCATATCATAATTTAACTTTGAATTTCATATTACTGTATATTCAAACTACTTGTCGAAACAAAAATAATAAAATCTATGTCTCACGAGATTACAACCCTACAGATGGGCCAATAATGAGGGGAACCAGATCGTTATGGAATTCTGGTAGCAGCTCTATACGGAACACGGCATCAGTGAACAGGGGATCCTGGAAGATAATGTGACCGAAGGAACCGAGCGTAAGGACGCGTCTACCAGGCGGAAAACGACACTACATCCCGCGAGCGAGCGGTGCCGTTGGGACGAGGGGAGTAATAAACAGCATACTAACGAGTTCCTACAATAAACTCTACTCTAAATAATGATATAAAAGTAAGTACAGTAACAGTAACTGATAACCAGTTAATGCCCCCAATAAGCAAAGTCAGGGCTCACCTAAACCGATTATCACAAAGTAAGCCAGTAGTTAAATGTTGGTTGTACTGCCGGACCGCACCGCAGCAACTTTGCGCTCAATATCTTTACAATAATTATCTTGTACGCGTACAGAACTGGATAATTTACTGCACATTGCATTGCTAGAATTTCAAATTTCCCTCCAAATTGTTTGAATTATATTTCAATGAATTTATATTCTCAGCGTAATTAATATCCCATTAATTTCTTTTCTCATCTGAATTATATCCCATTAATTTTTTTTCTGGTTGAATTATATTGAATTAATTTAATTTTATATTGAATTATTTTTCATTAATTTCTTTTATATTTCCCATTTTAAAAATTAATGAAATTTGCCACTTTCAGCCACCGTAGGATATGATTTTGCAGTGTAAGTATAACTATTTATTTTACAAAAAGAAAGAAACACTTTTTTGTCCGAACTATCACCATACCAAATTTCGTAGCAGTTTATTGAAATTTTAAAAATATATTAATATATAATATTCTAATAATAATATTATAATATCTAATATATATTCACAGGCGTCGTTAGTGTAGTGGTTATCATTGTTGCCTTCCAAGCAATAGACCCGAGTTCGACTCTCGGACGACGCATTTTTTTATATATCACGTGACGGCTCTTCGGGTCTTATGGCGATTATGTCAGAAATTCCGCTAAACTTCTTAGATTATGACCATGCTCAATTGTGAAATCTTGAGGAAAATTGTTGATATGAGATGTTCCAAAATGCCACATTATTTTGACCATAGATAATTGTAACGTTGCCATAGTTACGGATAACCTGCTACAGATATATAGTGGAAGAACATTTGTACGCAAAATAATTTTTGCATTTTTATAAAAAAAAAACATGTAAAAGCTGTGGAAATCCCAATGTCTTATGAAACCGTCGGTTGATAAGAACAGTAAAGGCAATTCAAATATTTTGTATTTGGTATACAGTCTCATGTTTCAAAATAGGCCTCCTGAAATATACAATTTCTGAAATTTTGAGAAATTCTAACACCCATTACCGTATTAGGAGGAAAACTCCAGTTGCTATGATCTTAAATCATAACATTGTTGAAAAATATAACTATTGGTATATAACATCCCATATACTTTTTATTATCAAAATCCATAAATTATTAAAGCTATCAAGCAAGCAAACAGTCGGCCGAGTTCGGAGGCGACCCGAAGGTTCTTCTTTCGATATCTGTTTCTTTCGGTAGCTGCTACCCGAGGGTATGGGTGGGCTGCCCGATCTCTTGTTGCACTCCCAGTAATTTATCTGGTACTCACTGATAGCAACTAAATTCCAACCGATTAAGCATTTAGAAGGTCATTTTTAGCTTGTCCATTGATACATTGCAACTGTCAATCAATCAAAGTGGTCAGGTGTAGCAATTCAATCATTAATAATAAGAGTTTACGCAAAATAAGATTCTAGTTTTAAAAGTAAATTCCAGTTTTATAATTTTCATCAGATCAGTTTCAACCACCCTTGAAGATCCCTCTATCCCCGCAGACAGTAAATCGGTTTTGCTCATAGATTTTAGCAATGGCTTCAATTCCATCGACCGATCGAGAATGTTCTCCGAAATCCGAATGCATATTCCATCTACTGTATATCCGCATGGAGGAAGCCTGCTACAGCACACAGGGGATTCTCTGGATCGGTGGAAAATACATCATAAGCTGTTGTGGCGTTCAGAAGGGCGACCCGCTTGGCCCTCTAGGGTTCGCCACAATGGAACACCCCATAATCCTTAGGATTAAGGAGGAAATCCCTAACCTCCTCTTCAATGCCTGGTATCTTGATGACTGCACCAGTTCTGGCTCTCCCACAGACCTAATGCCCTGAATATCAATGGAAGAAGAGGGCCTTACATATGGCCTTCAATTAAACCACTCTAAGTCCCAACCCTTCATCCCAGAATTGACCACCATGACAATCAACCCCTTCCCACACTCCATCCCTGTTCTAACAGGGGGGCCTCACACTTCTCGGTTCGCCAAATGGTCCCCAGTCATACTGCGAACAGATGCTCTTATCCAGGATTGTCAAAGTCAAGGCTATCATTGAGTGGCTGCCAGACCTCCAGGACTCATATGGAGACCACCTTGATCCGTTCATGCTTGCCCCTACCAAAGGTAGTCTTTAATTTACGATGCTGTCCACCTTCACTGATTATGGAGTCATCAGAACTTTTTGACCCAGCTATGCGGGATGGATGCCCTGCTACCGGTACTCATCAATCAATATATATATATAAAACAACCCCAACACCAACCCATAGGCATAGGTCCACCATCTGACCTGTACGACAAGCAACAGTCAATAATGCAAAGATACAGTTCCGCTCACCAGATAATTATCACAGTTCTTGTGTAATTAATTAGTAATAACAGTCATAAACCTAATATCACACCTTTCAGATTGGTCCTACAGTATAAGGCATGTCTGCCTACCTCCATGGGTGGTCTTGGACTGTCCAGCAGCGCATACTTGGCATCAGTTTGCCAGTCGGAGCCTCTTGTATCTTAAATCATCCACCATAGCCCCACATAGTCCCATCCCTCCAATCCCTGACGCAATCTGCAAATGAACCCCAATGGACCACCCTCTCCCAACCCCAGTTACTGAACGGAAGTTATCCAACGCTATTGACCTGAAACTCCATGAGCAGTCACTGTCCTCAGCCCCAGACACACGTTCAACAGCTCTCGCCAACTCAACATCACTGGCTCACTCTGGTGGGTGACATGCTACAGTACATGCTATGCCATGTGAAAGCCTCAGGGTTACTGGCTTACTGGGTTACTGGGTCTCTGCTACTGGCTCGGTGTCCGCCTATCACCGTCTGACCCTTTAGGAGACCACCATATTGTATGTATTGGCGATTGGAGTGGAATCTCACGCCATGACTTACTTCGGGATGCACTCTTCTCAGCAGCCCAATCAGCTGATCTTGCGCCCGGAAGTGAAGTCACTGGCCTGATCATAGGATCTCATAGCCGTCCAGCCTACATCTTCATTACAAACTGGCAATGAGGCCTACCAACAGCACTGGACATAACATTAATGTCCTCCCTCCAGACGCGAACCATCGAAGGTGCCACCGCCACCCCAGCACATGCACTATCCATCGCATATGACCGCAAGATAGCTCTATCCCCCTACCAAGCAGAACAGTGTCGCAACTCTGGAGTTGGCTTTATCCCCCAACCAATTGAAGCCCTGGGTGGTTGGCACCCTCATGCATCGGCCTCTATCCGGGAGATAGGGAGTCTCCAAGATTTCAGGCGAGGTATTCCTTCAAGCAACTCTATCCGCCACATGTTCCAGCGATTATCCAGCGAGGAAACGCCCCAATTTGGTTTAGCTGGAGCCAGGTTTCCACCCATCAGTCGATAGGGTACAATAAACTGTACGATGACTTAGCCTATATGTCCCTACATATATATACGGATATATACGGTGTGATTCTCATGCAATTTTCATGCACGGAATCACATCGCGTAAAATAAGTTGTGAATCGCATGCGTGGAATCGCTTCCCTATTTTACATGTGAATCACATGCGAATCACAAGAGTTTTATCGCTATTTATTGAGCCGCAATAAAAACGCACGATGACGTACACGTACGATGACAGTACCACCCCCCCCCCCCCCCCCTTCACTAAGTATTTTTGTTTGGTTAAATTTTGGCGTGTTTATTCTTGTTATAACATAATATAGTCAAATTATGTATTTTTTGTTATTTGTGAATACTTTATAGATACTCTCGTCAAAAATTATATTCAGTACCGCAAGAGGTATAAAAAAATAATAATTTACATAACAAAAAAATTGTAATAATACCAGAATCTAATTTTCTAAGAATTCGATTCTTCTTCTCTGCATACGGGTGTAGATTTTACCAGCAGTGATGCATTGCCAATAATAACGCAAGATTTTCCAGTTCCACGATATGTCAGTACTGTGAATCATGGTAGTTTAGGTTCTAGAAATGATCCGTTGCCAGGAGAGAAAAACTACTATAGTTTATGTCTAGAAGATATTATATACAACAATTGGAAAACTGGTTCAGGAATACGAGACGCGATGTCAATTAACGATAAGCAACGATGGCGTTGCGAAAGGTTAGAAATAAGAACCACAACTCTTGAAGGAGAAGTTATAACTACAATTCAGAATGTCGTAATAAAGGTTTGTGGCAAATTCCTTGAACAATTTGTTACGAAATCAGTAACAAATAACTATTTCTATACTTATGCTCACATCAAAAACAAGTTATTCTGTTTACATATACTCACCTCAGATGGAAGGTACAAGGCGGGGGAGACCCAATTTACAGGAATGGCTTATCAACGCAATGATGAATTGAAATTGAAAGTATTCGTGGAAGATGCCTACCGATGTAAACTATATGTTGTCTTCTATTTTCGGAACAAAGAAGATACCAATTCTATGGTTAACGTTTTGAAAGAACATGATATAGTTGAGTGGCGTTTCTTTAAACATTTCCTAATAGATTTTGACAGAGACGATGGGCTTGGAGTATTTTATAGAAGGATATGTGACAGATCCCATGCTGTCACCGGGACTGGGTACACACTGCAGGTCGACGAAAGAGAAAACACTACAGCTGAAGAACCAATACCCAACTTCATCATTTGTGTATTTAAGTGGGTTGAAACATTCTGTTTAAGGGGGCGGTACACCACCTGGTGTCAAAAAATTGAAAAACATTTTTTTTGCGGAATATTGTGTGAAATTTTATGTAGATTCCGAATCTGAAATCGGTTTTGTCATATCTCGATTGGATCTCGAGTTATACGTCTTTAACTGAGACCATGTTGACGGACAGACTGACAGACAGACCGACAGACAGTCTGGATAGGGTCAAAAGTGAAAACTGACAGCGGAAATGAAATCCTTGACCAGGAAAACCCCAATAGAGAGAATTTTAATTAGCTTATGTGATTCCTTATACTTTTGACGGACAGACTGACAGACAGACCGACAGACCGACAGACAGTCTGGATAGGGTCAAAAGTGAAAACTGACAGCGGAAATGAAATCCTTGACCAGGAAAACCCCCATAGAGAGAATTTTAATTAGCTAATGTGATTCCTTATACTTTTGACGGACAGACTGACAGACAGACCGACAGACCGACAGACCGACAGACAGTCTGGATAGGGTCAAAAGTGAAAACTGACAGCGGAAATGAAATCCTTGACCAGGAAAACCCCCATAGAGAGAATTTTAATTAGCTAATGTGATTCCTTATATTTTCGACGGACAGACTGACAGACAGACAGACCAACAGACCGACAGACAGTCTGCATAGGGTCAAAAGTGAAAACTGACAGCGGAAATGAAATCCTTGTCCAGGAAAACCCCCATAGCGAGAATTTTAATTAGCTATTGTGATTCCTTATACTTTTGACGGACAGACTGAAAGACAGACCGACAGACAGACCGACAGACAGTCTGGATAGGGTCAAAGTGAAAACTGACAGCGGAAATGAAATCCTTGACAAGGAAAACCCCCATAGCGAGAATGTTAGTAGATTTTATTCTTTCTAAAGTCTTGACAGACAAACAGACAGAAATACTGACAGACTTCAGAAATCCATGAATTAGAGTTGGGCACTTGGGGGTTTGAATAATTTACAGTTAGGTACCGAAGGGGTTAAAACTTTAACCTCATTTTTCTCAGAATGTCATTTTTTGACCTCAAAAATGTATCTAGTCCGCCAATTTTCAATGAATTGAGCTGAAATTTGGAAAGTATCTCCAGACCGACGCACTCTTTAGAAATTGTGGTCAAATTTTTTTTTTTTAGCTTTGTTCGTTTTTTATTCAATGTTAAATGTCGAAATTTCGTGATTTTTTCGTTCAAAATGAAAAGTAATTTTTGATTGGCTATAAAAAAAGATCAAAACAAAATTTTAAAAATTTGACCACAATTTCTGGTTATCATGACTTGGAGAATATGCACACCAAATTTCGAGCAAAAATAATTATAAATAAATATGTAGATAGGTTTTGTAATATAGTCAATATTTATTAATATTAACTATTATTAAATTATTATGAATAGTTAATTCGAAAAAATTTTTTTGCCAAAAGTTGTATCTACAACCCAACTCTAATTGTGCCAATTTTCGAAAATACTTGACAATGTTGAAGCACACGACAATGATTTTTGTAAAAAATGCGCTTAGGTGGTGTACCGCCCCCTTAAGTAAAGAGAACATATACAGTGTTCGCCATTGGAACCATAAGTTGGGTGATCCTCTCATTCCTCCAACGATGAAATATATTCGAGAAAAGCCATTTATCAAGGAAGAGCTTCCATATGGGCCACTTGCGAGGAAATCTGTGGTTCGTTCTGCGATGTGCTATCGGGTAATGATTCTGATGATAGGTATAATGACGAAAAGTGACAAATCAGGCCTTGAAATGCCAGAATTGGTGAAGTGTATTCGTAATCATATCCAAAAGGTAATGGAAGCTCAGAGAATGTATTATGGTGTCAATGCTTCAGAAAATTTACTAAATAATTTAGAATTTATAATCAAACATTGCGTCATCAAAAGAGGCCCAAACGGTATGGGTCCCTTTAGTGCGGGTTTATTAAATATAATTAAAGAGTTGCGTAGAAGTTTATTATCACCTGAATAAAAATGTAATATTCCCAAAACCTTTTCATTATATATTTTTTTATACAGTAAAATACAAAGATTCACTGTCAGAGTGGTTATTGATACACCAGAAAACAGCATTGTTATAATGAATTTCCGCCTATGCTACACGTACTGCTGGACTTCTGTAGCTGTGAATTGTTAGTGAACAATCCAAAACCAATAAATGATATACTTTTGGAGGAGGAGGGTAACATCCGTGGATGTGACATTGGATACATAATGATTAATAGCGTGGTATGATTTATATATCAAGTTTAGATATTGCGTATCGATAAGACCAAACAATGGTGCAATAAAGTACTATAGGACTTACAATACAGTAAGGATAATGTATCCACTTGTTTGTATCAGTGAAAGGAACTTTTATTGGATGGTGGTTGGATTGTTGACTAACATCAGGTTCCCTGTGCGAAACCGGAAGTGTAGTGGGAAGGGAGGTAGGCATTCTACTGGGGAATCACCTAAGAATCGGATAAGGGTCTTTCGAACTTCTCACACACATGACGAAAGATATCCCTCAGTGGCCTTTACTGGAGGAGTTCCCTTACAGTGACATTTAATGAAAGAATAAATTATTTCAAAGGACATTGTTGATGATCTCTTCGACTTCAACAATGATAGGAAGGACGCCATCAATAGTGGCAGATGCTGGGGAGATCCCCAGTGAGAACCAAAGACAGAGTTCAACGAACCCGAAGGAAAACGGTACAACACACAGTATGACAGTACAAATATCTCCGACCAACAAAACATGCTGGCATATACCGCAGCAACAGCGCACGAAGTGGCGAACCAATTTGTCGGACTAACACGGATTGTCTCAAGCCTGGAAGGCATTGGAAAGAAGATTCGGGAACACAGGGAAAATCATACATGCGTCAGTTAATAAATTAGTAGTAAATGGAAAGTTAGTAAAAATCCCTGAACTTTGGACATTTACATCTATGATAGCACTGGAGGAATTGGGAATTCCGCACGAACTAAACGCCACTCATAACAGGAGGGCTTTAGTTGACTTATTACCACTGTACATCAGGAACTCATGGCAGAAGGAAGCATCTAATATTAGATGTAAGAGAGGAAGAGAACCACAATTAAAAGAGTTAGGATTCTTAGTTGACCAGATGGAGATCATAGACGACCCAGTATATGGAGCAGATTCGGTATGGAATACCGAGTAATAACAAACACAAGGGGTTGTTTACACCCAGTTATCGGATGCGCTTATCGGGCTCTACTATCGGATATCGGGGTTGTTTACACCCAGTTATCGGATGCGCTTATCGGGCTCTACTATCGGATATCGGGGTTGTTTACACCCAGTTATCGGATGCGCTTATCGGGCTCTACTATCGGATATCGGGGTTGTTTACACCCGGTTCTCGGATGCGCTTATCGGGCTCTGCTATCGGATATCGGGGTTGTTTACACCCAGTTATCGGATGCGCTTATCGGGCTCTACTATCGGATATCGGGGTTGTTTACACCCGGTTCTCGGATGCGCTTATCGGGCTCTACTATCGGATATCGGGGTTGTTTACACCCGGTTCTCGGATGCGCTTATCGGGCTCTGCTATCGGATATCGGGGTTGTTTACACCCAGTTATCGGATGCGCTTATCGGGCTCTACTATCGGATATCGGGGTTGTTTACACCCGGTTCTCGGATGCGCTTATCGGGCTCTACTATCGGATATCGGGGTCGTTTACACCCGGTTCTCGGATGCGCTTATCGGGCTCTACTATCGGATATCGGGGTTGTTTACACCCAGTTATCGGATGCGCTTATCGGGCTCTGCTATCGGATATCGGGGTTGTTTAAACCCAGTTTTTGGATGCACTTATCGGGTTCTACTATCGGTATCGGGGTTGTTTAAACCCAGTTGATGGATGCACTTATTGGGCTCTGCTTTTCGGTTAATCAAATATTCAAACCAAAAATTTGATTAAAATAGATACTTGAGCAAAAGATCCTACAACTAAATCTTTTAATGCTAAATTTATTATAAATTTAAAATTGAGTTTATTGCGAAAATATATTTATATATTGTAATATATTTATTACCGACTGGCGGATACATTATATTTATAATATATTAATATAAATAAAATATATATAATATATGAATATTTTATCGAAATAATCTAAATTTTACATTTATAATTGTCCCGGTAGTGGGGCTGGGTCTTGGATTGTTGCTGGGGCCCCAGTATGCAATACTGAGAAAATGCGCTCCAGCCCGAATGTAAAATGCGCTCTCTCTCTCTCTCTATTGGAGGTAGCATAATAATTGGGATGCTGTCGCCCTGTAGGTATGTAATTACAATGCACTCTACCAATAAAATATAGTAAACACAATAGCTCTACTGTAATATGTAGTAGATTGCGCAGTCATGTGACTTTATCTTGGTTGCAATGACAAGGTTCCCTGTTTGTAGGCTGTTCCCTATGTAGCTGACAAACTGGGGTGTTAATTGTTTCCCATTTTTGGCTAATAACTGTTTAAGGTCACATTCAGGGATCCCTCCCGTAACAATAATATTATGCATCAATACATCATTTAACCATTTCAGTATCGCTAAATTTATTAAATTACCAAAGCAATTACTGATCTAGAATAAATAATGCGAAATCAACAGATTGATTGAACAATTATTTTATTATCCCCATTTTTGGAACATTGATTGGATAATTACTTTATTATCCGCAAATGCGGACATTAAAGTTTTTATACTTTTGCGACAATAAAGGGGATATTTTAAAGAAAAATATAAGAAATTTAAATAAGTTAAAAAAAACCTTACGTGACTATTTGGTGTAGTCGTAGTAACAGTCAATTTGGGGCTGAACTTGAAGGCAAATGTAAGTCGGCAATCAAACTTATATTGTTCCAAGGAATATTTTCTTGACGTCTTAATTTTTCGATCAAAAAATTTCATTTTTCTTTTCACCTTGGTGTAGTGGTTGCATTGAATTCACATCTCCCGTAGGTCGTGAGTTCGATCCTCACATGGACCAGGGCAGTTTTCGTTTCGGCACGAATGCTTTAAAGGGACCAGCCAGGGCGCATCTCTGCCTTGCATCCTTAAGTGATAGCTAAATGAGTACTGGAGTTTCCTCTGGGGAGTAAAGTTCTGGGAGGAACGCACTGGAAATAAGTCGTCAGACTTTGTGCGTAATCCCTGGCCTGGTGGCCGAAAAAAATTTACTTTTACTTTACTTTTTGATGATATTCATGTTAACTAAATAATTTTGTTTAATGGTGATTCAGGTACTCTACCCTTATGCGGAGAGCTAGAATAGATTCTTACAAAAACTCGTCTTAGCACTTGAACGATATGTGTACACTGAATTATATTCCTAACCCTACTTCTACACACCTCGCCACCACAGGCTAGTGTGACGAATTCCTAACCCTCCTGCTACACACCTCATATCACAAGTTAGTGTGACGAATTCCTAACCCTACTGCTACACACCTCACATCACAGGTTAGTGTGACGAATTCCCAACCCTACTGCTACACACCTCACATCACAGGTTAGTGTGACAAATTCATAACCCACAGGATAGTGTGACGAATTCCTAACCGTATTGCTACTGCTACACACCTCCCAGGCTAGTGTGACGAATTCCTAACCCTACTGCTACTGCTACACACCTCCCAGGCGAGTGTGACGAATTCCTAACCCTACTGCTACTGCTACACACCTCCCAGGCGAGTGTGACGATTCCTAACTCTACTTCTACACACCTCACATCACAGGCTAGTGTGACGAATTCCTAACCGTACTTCTACACACCTCACATCACAAGTTAGTGTGACAAATTCCTAACCCTACTTCTACACACCTCACATCACAGGCTAGTGTGACGAATTCCTAACCCTACTTCTACACACCTCACATCACAAGTTAGTGTGACGAATTCCTAACCCTACTTCTACACACTTCACATCACAGGCTAGTGTGACGAATTCCTAACCCACAGGATAGTGTGACGAATTCCTAACCCTACTGCTACACACCTCACATCACAGGCTAGTGTGACGAATTCCTAACCCTACTGCTACACACACCTCACATCACTGTTTAGTGTGACGAATTCCTAACCCACAGGATAGTGTGACGAATTCCTAACCCACAGTCTAGTGTAAAGAATTCCTAACCCTACTGCTACACACCTCACACCACAGGCTAGTGTGACGAATTCCTAACCCACAGGCTAGTGTGACAAATTCCTAACCTACTGGATAGTGTGACGAATTCCTAACCCACAGTCTAGTGTAAAGAATTCCTAACCCACAGTCTAGTGTAAAGAATTCCTAACCCTTCTGCTACACACCTCACACCACAGGCTAGTGACATTAATTCCTACCCCTAATGCTAGCTACGTCCACTAATAATTAACATATATTCCTCAATATACTGCACTCACTGAATAAATATTTTAGTATATGCATTCGATTTATTAAATCGAAAGTATAAAATAAATTATTATATATAGTTTTAAAAAATTTATCACAGTTTTATCAAGTGTAGCAATTCTATAGTTAATAATAAAGGTTTACGCAAAATAAGATTCCAGTTTTAAAGTAAATTCAATTTTTATAATACCAGATTATATTTTTCTAACAATTTAGATTCTTCCCCTGTGCATATGGGTGTAGATTTTACCAGTGATACGTTGCCATTAATATGGGAAGAGTTTACAGTTTCACGATATGACATTCCTGTGAATCATGGTGGTTCAGGTTCAGATTCTAGAATTGATACATTGCCAGGCGTCCAAATAACCAATAATCCACTGGCTTTAGAGCCTAGGTATAGTTCATGTCTAGAAGACATTATTTACAACAGTTGGGAAACTGGTTCACACATACCAGGCTCAATGTCCAAAAACGATAAAAAAAGATGGCGGTACAATCAGTTAGAAATAAGAACCACAACACATGAAGGAGAAGTTATAACTACAATTCAGAATGTCGTAGTAAAGGTTTGTGGCAAATTCCTTGAACAATTTGTTACGAAAACAGTAACAAATAACTATTTCTATACTTATGCTCACATCAAAAACAAGTTATTTTGTTTACATATACTCACCTCAGATGGAAAGTACAAGGTGGGAGAGACCCAATTTACGGGAATGGCTTATCAACGCAACGACGCATTAAAATTGAAAGTATTCGTTGAGGATGCCTATCGATGTAAACTATATGTTGTCTTCTATTTTCGGAACAAAAAAGATACAAATTATATGGTTAACGTTTTGAAAGAACATGATATAGTTGAGTGGCGTTTCTTTAAGGATTTCCTCAGAGATTTTGACAGTGTCGATCTGTTTGGAGTATTCTATAGAAGGATTTTAAATGCCGTCACCGGGAACGTGTATACACTACAGGTCGACGAAAGTGAAAACACTGGAACTGGAGGACCAATACCCAACTACTTCATTTGTGTATTTAAGTGGGTTGAAACATTCTGTTTAAGTAAGGAGAACATATATAGTGTTCGCCATTGGCTCCTCAATTCGGGCGACCCTCTTATACCTACAACAATAAAATATGTTAAAGAAAAGCCATTTATCAAGGAAGAGCTTCCTTATGGGCCACTTACGAGGATATCTACGGTTCGTTCTGTGATGTGCTATCGGGTAATGATTCTAATTGTACGATTAATGACCATTAACGACAATTCAAAAGAACGCCATGAGATGCAAGAATTGGTGAACTTTATTCGAAATCATATTCAAAAGGTAATGGAAGCTCAGAGAATGTATTATGGTGTCAATGCTTCTGAAAATTTACTAAATAATTTAGAATTTATAATCAAATGTTGCGTCATAAGAGGCCCAAACGGAATGGGTCCCTTTAGTGCGGGTTTATTGAATATTATTACAGAGTTGCGTAGTAGTTTATTATCACCAGAATAAAATTGTCATATTCCCAAAACTATGCCTCATATATTTTTATATAGAGTGTTGCCGTTATTCCCGACACCATGGGGGAAAACGCTGATGCTGAAGGCGGAACTTTTCAGACCACGGAAATCCGGCCAGTCACCGGATATTGGGAGTGGAGAAGGAATACTTTCTTAAATGCAGGATTGCGGTTGAGAAAAGTTTCATTGGTTGGATATAATCATTAATGTAACTTCCCTACGGTTGAATCTTGTACAACATTGAATCCTGATTGAGAATAAGTTGGGCCTCCCCAATTGGGTATCCAATATACACCAAATATTCACAATAATATAACACGACAATATAAATCCCTACAGTACATTATTTAATTACCCACTGTTCGCTCAGATTTTAACCTAACTAATGTTCCCCAATTTTCCCTCGGTCCTAGTCTCGTTACCGTAGTGTCGGTGTCGGTCGACCCTGTTGCGTGTCCGTCCCACCCTTCCCGAACCCCGAAGGGATCGGTCATCAGGAAAGGGGTATGGCTTGACTAAGGGTTGGCCCAGTCGGTAGACCCGGTTGCGTGTCCGTCCCACCCTTCCCGAACCCCGAAGGGATCGGTCATCAGGAAAGCGGTACAGCTTGGCTAGGGGTCTGTCGTGTCAGTGGACCCATTTGCGTGTCCGTCCCACCCTTCCCGAACCCCGAAGGGATCGGTCATCAGGAAAGCGGTACGGCTTGGCTAGGGGTCCGTCGGTTCATCGCAGGGACCCAACCACCTACGCTTTCCGAGTCCTTATTCAGGCTCGTAGTCGCTTCGGCAGCCGAGAAGCTGCTCCGAACAATCGGTAGGCCAGTAGAGTCCAGTCCTTTGTCTTTCGACCCTGTTGCGTGTCCGTCCCACCCTTCCCGAACCCCGAAGGGATCGGTCAGGGTCAGGGTCAAGGTCTGAGTGCCGGCAGAGTGGGTATGTTAATTGTGTAGACTACTACTAACTCTACCTCCATCTACGTGGCGCTTGCGGTGCCCACAACCACAACCGGTACTACGTACCCTCTTACTAACTCTACCTCTATCTATGTGGCGCTAACGGTGCCCACAACCACAACCGGTACTACGTACCCTCTTACTAACTCTACCTCTATCTACGTGGCGCTAACGGTGCCCACAACCACAACTGGTACTACGTACCCTCTTACTAACTCTACCTCCATCTACGTGGCACTAATGGTGCCCACAACCACAACCGGTACTACGTACCCTCTTACTAACTCTACCTCTCACTAACTCTAATTAACATACCCTGCTCTTACATCAAACACGTCATCACGCCCGTGCCCTACTTATTCTCTACTTACCCTTCTAGCTCACCCTACTTGTCCTCCCTACGTTCTCACCCTACTTGTTCTCTTGCTCCTATATGTTCTTGGTTGTCTATACTGCGGATACTTGTAATGGGGGAATGTCACCCTGTCCCCCCCCCCCCCCCCCACCGGTATGTTTGGTACTGGGGTTGATGTTAATATATCGGGGCCCATCCATATATCTGCAATATCCCCCCCAACCGGGTATTTGCATATATTTGTTCTTGGTTGTTTATATTGCCTATCTGCAATATCCCCCTCAACCGGGTATATGTTATGTCCCTGTGTATTATAGTCATGCTGCCGTACCGATATAGGCCTACCCACTTCTTGCCTACCTACCGGTATGTACTCCGTGGCTTCAGGGTTTAATCCCGTCGTTCGCGCTACCCTATCACCTATTCTATCTCTCCCAGCATGGCCTATAATAGTATGTGCAGTAAGGCCTACAGTATGTCCTGCAGTCTGCATGTGCCCTTTCGAACCGAAGTTTAATCTTCGCGAATCTCGAATCTCCCCGCGACTACCGCACTCTCGATCGGCAGCTATATCCCGTCGGGAAGCTTCTCTTCGATCCCCTCTCCTGTTCTCGACTTTGTATCGGTACATCCTGTACCCCTCTCTTGGCGTGCGGTGCGTTTCTCCGGGGCGACGGCAATCTCCCAAAGTACGACCCCACTGACTCCCTAACTCCATCTCTACTATCGACGGCTCGCTATCCGTCCTTGCTCTCCTATCGTTCGCGGCGACACTTCTTCCACTATCTTCTCTTCTTCTCTTTTCAGTGCAGTGTTCCCGCTCGTGAGATCTCTTGTCGACCTCCCGGTTAAACTCCACTGTCCTTCTTTCCTCTCCTGATCGGGCTCGACGCTTCGTCTGCCCTCTCGCGATGTCAACCTGCCTCTCTCTGCTCGATCGCACGCCGCTGGGGATACTCGCAATCCCCCTATTACTCTCCGTCGCCGGGTGTTGCGGTTTACCTAGCTCGGCCCGCGCATTATCCGCCGACGCCTGTGGGACACTCTCTGCCCCCCTCCTCTCGCTACTAATCTCTCGCGGTGGGGTGCCCGTAGCCCCCCCCACCCGCCACTTCTGATTTCACTATCTCTTACTACACCTTTGCGTCCCTCTTGTCGGACACTCTCTACCCCCCTTCTCTCGCCACTAATCTTTCGTGGTGGGGCTCCTGTAGCCCCCCCCCCCCCCCCACTCGCCACTTCTAATTTCACTACCTCTTACTACACTTCTACACCCCTCTTGTGGGGCATTCTCTGCCCCCCCTCTTTCGCCACTAATCTTATGTGGTGGGGCGCCGGTAGCCCCCCCCCCCCCCCCACTCGCCACATCTAACTTCACTATCTCTCACTTCGTCTCTACACCCCTCTCCAGTCGACGCACTGTCTCCACTACGGCTGGGTCTATTCACCCCCGCCTCTCTCTCTACTACTGCGTGGCCTATCGGGCCCACCTTTGGTTGGCTCAACCCCGCCACTTCCTGCCTACTAACTACGTGGCCTACCAGGCCCCCATCTGCCGGGCTATACACGTCTGACACGTTCACATTAATAGCACCATTCCCAATATTATTTGTTAAATCAATTAAATTATTATTTTTAAAATTTAAATTATTATTCGAATTATTTGAATTATTCTGAATATTTGAATTAATGTTATTATTTGAATTTAAATTTAAATTACTACTACCAGGTAAAATATTATTTGCTGCAGTAAAGGGATTAGGGTTATCTACTACGGTACTATTAATATTAACTATTTCTAACGTACTACTACTACCCCCCCCCCCCCCCCCGCCCGTACGGCTACACCAGTTCTGGTTCTCTCGCCCGGTGTATGTAAGTGGGGTCTCACTCTCTGATAGTTCCAACCGCGCCAGTTCTAGTCGGCGCTGATTCAGTTTGGCTTGATATTGCGTAAGCCACTCTAGTCAGGCACGCAAATCATCCCGCACGCGCTTACTCTCTATCTCTCTCTCCTGATCTCTACACTCCTCGGCTCTCTCTCTATCCTTCCTTTCCCACTCTCTAACACTCTGGGCTAGCTCAGCAATTTCTAAATCATATGCCAGATTTATCTCCCGCACCCTTCTTTCTTTTGCATAGGATGTAGCAGACTTATCGGTTGCGACGGACTCCCGTCGCCCCTCCATCCCACCAACTTTCCCCCGCCTCCTGGGACTTCCTCCGACCGACGAGACCGAATCCTCGGGGCTAACCTCGGATTCGCCCTCTTCAGGTCTCTTCCAACCCACTAATTTTACTCCCCGGGCATCGACTGAGTATGGCCCTATGTACACTACACAAGGTACCATACCCCTACATTCCCATAGTTCAAGCAGTTCGTTTGCAACCCCTCTCGCTCTCTCGCTGGCTAGTTCTTCCTGCCCAAAACGCTTTAGATAACCAAAATGTTTATCCGACTCACCTAGTCCTTTTGTCAACTTTACCTCGTCCATCCTCGCCCCTTCTATGGCCTCCTTAAGTAGTTTCCGGGTCGCGTTGTAGGCCCGTCGAAGTCGATCAGAAACCCCGACGTCCTCGTCGCCGACCTCTCCTCCATCTCTTCGGGTCCGACGTCGTACCGGCGGCCCCACCGTCGCCGTTCCCGTGGGCCGTCGTTACGTCGACCCTCGCTCCGCGTCGACTCGTCTTTCTCCCTTTCGACTCCCGACTCGTCCTCTCCTTGTAGACGGCCCCCCTCATCTTGGATCGCCGGATCGTTCGTCGATGGATCCGGCGTCGTGGGTTGATACTGTCTCGCCGTGGCCTCGCAGATCGTTAGATCGTCGTCCAGGGTCTGCGGCGGTGTCGCTTCTCCTTCTCGACTCATCTTTACTTTAGTAGCTGTCAGTCACAGTTCGGCAGGCCTAGTGTTAAGACTGTGACGGGATCCGAGAGGATCCCGGTTTATCCGGCGTTGTTTATGTACGCGTCCCCGCCGTGTGAATGGAAAAGGTAATAGTTGTTCTAGTGTCGTTGTCGAACTCTGATACACGTTGAGATAATAAATGATATGAGTGATACAGATAGCACAGTAGATAACCGAGATAATAAGGTAATATACCGGTAATATGGTGATGGTGGCGACGGTCTTAACAGTCACCGTACTGCCTGACTGTACTGGGATAACTACTGAGTAAACTAACTACAATGATTACTGTACAGGTAATATATACTGCACGGGTTGGCCTCATTGCATTACCCAGCCGGTGCCTCCCCCCCATTGGCTAATATCCTACTTGTCACCCTTTGCCCCCCTCTGAAGTGCTTCCCTTCGCCCTTGCTATTCTCTCTCTGTCAGGGGTATGGCCCCTGACCCCTATTGTGCGTTTCTCCTTCCCACTTTATTGGGGTGACACGAGGTTGATATTGGTAATCAACCTCGTGTTCCCAATATTGCTTAATGGCTCACTTTATGGGGCTGGTTAGCGGAATTGAATATGCTAACAGTTATATTTGAAGATGAATTCATCCAATTCTATGTCCCATTCAATGCCGAGTACACGGTGATCCACATCCTCGGAATACATTTTATTGTTGTCCAGTCTCATTTCCTCCGGAAACTTTTCCATAAGTTCCTTATCGTGGGATCTGAACTTTACGAGAGGGAAACCTCCTCTCTTTAAACATTCCACCATCCCCATCGCCAGCTGATATGCCTCGTCAACATTATCAGCACCAGCGCACCCGTCGTCTATGTAGAAGCATCGTCGGATGGTCTCTATGACTGTCGGAGGGAATTCATTTTCGCACATAGCCGCTGTTTTCTTCAGCATGTCACTACATGCCACCGGCGAGTCCTTAGCGCCGAAGATTCTGACAATCATGCGCATTACGTCCACATCCTTCAAGGTGAGTTGACTTATCTCCTGTGGAGTTAATGTTTTATCTGTCCATAATATACGTAGACAGTCTGAGTCTCTTGGTAGCGTTCGGACCTGGTGGAACATCGCCTTGATGTCGCAGGTGAAGGCTATTTGGTTTTCCCTGAACCTGATCAACACGCCAATGAGTGTTCTGTAGATGTTGGGCCCTGTATAAAGTTGGCTGTTCAGGGATTCGCCTTGATATATAGCAGCAGCATCATTTACTACCCGGATTTTACCGCCCTTCCGGGCTTCTACCACATAGTGGGTTGGGAGATAATACGTCCGTCTACCCCCTTGCACTTCATTCTGGGGTACCATTTCCGCTAAGCCATCTTCTAGATATCCTTTGATTACATTATTGTATTTCTCCTTTATCTCGGGTTGGTCATTCAACCGGCGTAGGATTCCTTTGAGCCGCCTAAGGGCCATGTTGGCATTGTTCGCCATCGGTTTATCTGGGTCTTTCCACAGCATGGGCGAACACCAATGTCCGTATTTGAACGTGGCCTGATCAAGGACGTCAATACAATATTGATCTTCCTCAGATGGGTTCTCGTCCTTTTCAGCAAACTCTGGGGTCTCTAGGTTAAAGTATTTGGTCATTTCCTGCTGGGTTTTCTCAGTCTCTAGGAATAAATCCTCGTCCAGGTCTGTTGCTGAACAATAACCCACGGATGTTGCATTCTCTTTAATCTGACATTTAGGGAGATATGTATAGGTGTCTGTAGTCTCCTCTTTGATGCCGCAGAGTGTCCATCCCATGATCGTGCGTTCTGCATAAAAGCAGTCGTCCGGCTTTACAGATCGGGCGACGTCTCCGGTGGGTATATGTAATTCCGGTGTGTCGAGTTCGATCAATAGGGTGATTCGGTTCACGTCCAACGGTGGACATCGTAGGTCTACATCTTCCCGGTCTAGCTATATGAGGGGTGCGTATTCAGCTGATTGTCGGAACCGCACTCGGAGATCGGTGTGTACCAAGGCATTCTTGATCGTCAGCTTGAATGTCTCGTAACCCTTCATAACTCCTTCCATCTTGAGTTGCACAGCCCCGGACTCTACTTCTCTATGGTCAGTGATAGTTTGTATGGGCCGTTTGCAAGGTTCGTAGTCTAGGCCTAGTTGTTCGAGGAAATCCCAGTCGATGATGGTTCCGTCCAACCCGTTGTCAAGGAACGCGAGCGTTGTTAAAGATTTCCCAACCCCTTGAATTCTTACTGGGATCACTTTGGCAAAGACCATGTAACGGCGGTTTATAAGGTTGAATGTAGCCGAGATATTTGTCACATGTGATACATCGGTGGAGGTCTTAAACGGATTGGTTTCCCTCCATTGAATCGTCCGGGTACCTTTAGAGACGTGGTTCATTTCTCCTCTTCGTTTGGCTTCGATCCGGAACGGGAGGGTGGTAAAATCAAAGTTTGCAGGGATGTGGAGGAGTGTGTGATGACTTAGGTCATTACAGACCGCGCAGCACTATCTTTGGTCGCAATCCCGAACATAGTGACCTGTTCCGAGACACCGGAAGCATCCTCGGTGTTTCATTATCGCCTCGAAGCGTGGGACGAGTTCAGCAAACTGGAACTTTCTGCAGAATTCCACCTTATGTTTCTCTCCGCAGAAAAGACATAGAAGGGAGGTTGTGGTGCCTTCCCTTTCGGGTGCCCAATTCGCTAGATAACACGCCCATTCCTCGGCTGATGTCAGTTCCTCGTAGTCCTCGTCGTCGGAATCCTCGGCCATGGTGATGGCCATCATACTCACCGGAGGGGGACGGAATCTCGGTTTCGGAGTGGGTGTTCTGCTCCTGGAGTTGTTCTATATTCCGTCTAACTTGGAGAGACTTTGTTTGGAGAACATCGAGTCATTCATGGCTTCGGAGATATCATCTAGGAATGCCGTCATTTCAAGGAAACTGGGATCTCGATCTGGGTGTCTTTGTCGGAGATCTATGCATTTATACACCCACTTGCTTTGCAGGCATCCGGGGAACTTTCGGGCAATCTGTCGGAGGTTTAGAATGTTGTTTACTTGTTCCTCCTTATTTAATGGTTTTAGAGTGTAGTAGGCATCTTTCATGGAATCCGAGAACTCCTGGATATTCTGTGGGTCCCCTAGGGATCCAGCGTCCTGTATCAGTTTCTCGAGAGTCTTATTAATTATAGTCCCGATATTTCCGTATCTTTTGTCTAGAGTTTTCCATGCGTCGTAGTATGCTTCATGAGATCTACCCTCGAAACATTTAATGATTCGACGTGGTTTGTTACCCAGGTATTGGGATAAATATACCAGTTTTTGTGCGTCAGTTATATCCGTTGACCCAATCTGAGCGAAGAACCGTTTCTTGAATCCGAGGTAATCGACGGGGTCTCCCTCGAAGGTGCGGATCTCCATATTGGGCATAGCCAGGCGGTTTTCCAATGCCCGGATAATGCCGACGTCGTCTGAACTGGAATGACTAGGAGGATTATAGTTATTAGCACTCTCTCCCCTGCACGATGGATCGATGAGAGGTGGAGTTTTAACGATGACGCGATTACGGATTTGTGGTGTGGATGTAAATGGATTGTTGGAACGAAGGGTGGCGTCCCATTCCGAGTCCTTTACAGGCTCGTACTTGGGAACGCTCGGTACCGTGGGGTTGGATGGGAAATAAGGTTCCTCATTCTTAAGCGTAACCGGTGGGGGATGGAATACCGGTGCTTGTGCCAATAACGTAGACTGTATGGTTGGCGGGAACTTGGGTTTCGGAGGTTTCGCCACCGGTGGCATAAATGACTTCTCTAATTCCGGGACCAGGATTGGTTCATAGTTCTGTTCTATACCCATTTCCCAGTCCTCATATAGTTGAAGATCCCATTCTATGAGTGCGGCTTCGTATTCCGCGAGTTTCGCAATATCTGCATTCTTTTTGTGGATGAGAATCGCTTGGGCCTCGGCATGTTGTTTACGCATTTCTGCCTCTAGTTTACGTTGTTCGGCCTCTTGTTCGGCCTCTCGTTCACGTTGTTCGGCCTGTTGTTCGGCCTCTCGTTCACGTTGTTCGGCCTGTTGTTCGGCCTCTCGTCTACGTTGTTCGGCCTGTTGTTCGGCCTCTCATTTACGTTGTTCGGCCTGTTGTTCGGCCTCTCATCTACGTTGTTCAGCCTGTTGTTCCGCCTCTCGTTTACGTTGTTCGGCCTGTTGTTTGGCCTCTCGTTTTTGCATTTCGGGTGCTAATACATCCTGTTCGATCTGCAGTTGAACATATTCGTCTTCCATTCGAGCTTTAAGGGCCAATGCCCTCTGTTCTTGTAGCTGATCTCGGAGTGGCTGACCCCCTTGAGAACTGCGCACTGAACCGGATATCTCGCTCCTAGCGCTGGAGTGCTGGTGCCTTGAGGACCCTGTTCTCTTTCGATGAATTGCTGTCCTGGTGCTGGAGGTCCGCACCAATTCTTCATCTGTTCTTTCAGTTCTCTTATAGTACTGTTCCTCGTAGCCTCTCACAAGGCTGAGGGTCCTCCGATGTTGTTTGCGGAACTCATCTAGATGTACAACGTGTTCTTCCAGTCTGGGGTAGTTTACCTGATCGGTGGCGGGGATGAGTTCTTGATATGCCTGTATCATCCTCTCATATCGTTGTAAGATACTTCGGATATTCTGTAGCTGAGTCTGTATCTCGTTAAGGGGGGTTTCGACTCCCCTTAGTTGTTTCTCTATACGTTGATATGCTTGAGTGACTCCACCTTTGAGAGCGCCTAATCGATGGGTCATGTTCTTTACGTTCGGTACCTCGTCGATTTCCGAGTCTGTGTGGGGGTCCATCTCATCGGTGTCGGAGATATTGTTCGTCGTCATTCTAGCGCCTCATTGATAGCTAGATATGCGATGTCGTAAAATAGTTCTTCGTAGGTCTCGTATTCAGCCTGGACTACCCGAACGGTAATCCTGAATCGTCCAACATTCGTTCCTTGTACTTCGACTTCGACGTGCCAGATTCCTGGCTCAACTTGGATTATATCAATGGGTGTGATCGATACTTCCATTCCCTGTTAACGACTCTCTATTTATGATCTGCGGACTACGAGTTTAATAGTTCGAGTTTGTCGATTGATTAAGCCAGGGCTTTGTCTTAAATCAAATACCAGAGTTTCCTCGTAGTGGGTGCTGGGTAAGCACGTAGAGAGTTTGAAGAGTATTGTAGGATTCCCAACTTCCACCAGTTGACACGACAATATAAATCCCTACAGTGCATTATTTAATTACCCACTGTTCGCTCAGATTTTAACCTAACTAATGTTCCCCAATTTTCCCTCGGTCCTAGTCTCGGTACCGTAGTGTCGGTGTCGGTCGACCCTGTTGCGTGTCCGTCCCACCCTTCCCGAACCCCGAAGGGATCGGTCATCAGGAAAGCGGTACGGCTTGGCTAAGGGTGGTCCAGTCAGTAGACCCGGTTGCGTGTCCGTCCCACCCTTCCTGAACCCCGAAGGGATCGGTCATCAGGAAAGCGGTACAGCTTGGCTAGGGGTCTGTCATGTCGGTGGACCCGTTTGCGTGTCCGTCCCACCCTTCCCGAACCCCGAAGGGATCGGTCATCAGGAAAGCAGTACGGCTTGGCTAGGGGTCCGTCGGTTCATCGCAGGGACCCAACCACCTAGGCTTTCCGTGTCCTTATTCAGGCTCGTAGTCGCTTCGGCAGCCGAGAAGCTGCTCCGAACAGTCAGTAGGCCAGTAGAGTCCAGTCCTTTGTCTTTCGACCCTGTTGCGTGTCTGCCCGCAACCCTTCCTGAACCCCGAAGGGATCGGTCATCAGGAAAGCGGTACGGCTTGGCAAGGGGTCTGTCAGCCCATCGTGAGACCCAATGGTTGGTGGTTTTCTGAGTCCTTATTCAGGCTCGTACTAACGCGTGGAACCCACTCCAGGAAGGCAGTCCTCGTCGAACCCTTCCTCCGTTAGTCAGTCGACCCGTCGCAAGTCCCTGGCATATGTCGGCAGGCTTTCCGAGTCCTTATTCAGGCTCGTACTAACTGCCGGCGACCAGGGACCGCTAAAGGTCTGTCTGTCGGTTCCCGTCGCAGATCCCTGACACAAGCAGCAGACTTTCCGAGTCCTTATTCAGGCTCGTGATAACTGCTGTTGGCCAGGGACCGCTAAGGGCAGTCCTTGTCCTTTAGACCTAGCGAGTTACCAAATCCACCTCTACAGGCAGCAGGAAGTTGGCTAGGCCTAATAGTAATCAGGGAAACCTGAATACTGCTTAACTTTGCCTCCCACCCCTGGCCCTTAAATACATGAAATGAGTCCCGTACCCTGTAAGTCGCCCCAATATTCGCCCATAAATCGCCCCCAGTCCATTGAGTGTGCCCAAATCCCATGTTCCCGCACCCAGTAGTGATATCGGAATATTCATTTTAAATAAATCCAAAAAATATTCAACTCGCGTTAAGAAAAGTTGAAATACCGCGAACATAGAGTAAATTTTTTCAAACCAAAAATTCACTGCCAAATTGCTTATTGATACACCAGAAAACAGCATTTGTATTATAAATTTCTACTATGCTTTGCTGTCGGATGTCGGGGTTGTTTACACCCAGTTTGTCAGAAGCACTTATCAGGCTCTGCTGTCGGATATCGGGTTGTTTACAGTTTACACCCAGTTGTCGGATGCACTTATCAGGCTCTGCTGTCAGATATCGGGTTGTTTACACCCGGTTGTCAGATGCACTTATCGGGCTCTGCTGTCAGATTTCGGGTTGTTTAGACCCGGTTGTTCGATGCGCTTAGCAGGCACTACTATCGGATGTCGGGGATGTTTACACCTGGTTGTCAGATGCGCTTATAGAGCTCTGCTATCGGATATTGGGTTGTATACACCCGGTTTGTCAGAAGCGCTTATCAGGGTCTGCTGTCAGATATCGGGTTGTTTACACCCGTTTGTCAGGTGCGCTTAGCGAGCTCTGCTATCGGATATCGGGTTGTTTACACCCGGTTTGTCAGAAGCACTTATTAGGCTCTGCTGTCAGATATCGGGTTGTTTACACCTGGTTGTCAGATGCGTTTAGCGAACTCTGCTATCGGATATCGGGTTGATTACACCCGGTTTGTCAGAAGCACTTATCAGTCTCTGCTGTCAAATATCAGGTTGTTTACACCCAGTTGTTGGATGCGCTTATCGGGCTCTGCTGTCAGATGTCGGGTTGTTTACACCCGGTTGTTGGATGCGCTTATCTGGTTCTGCTATCGGATATCGGGTTGTTTACACCTGGTTGTTGGATGCGCTTATCGGGTTCTGCTATTGGATATCGCGTTGTTTACACCCAGCTTTTCAGAAGTACTTATCAGGCTCTCCTGTCAGATATCGGGTTGTTTACACCCGGTTGTAAGATGCGTTTAGCGAGCTCTGCAATCGGATATCGGGTTGGTTACAACCGGTTTGTCAGAAGCACTTATTGGTCTCTGCTGTCAGATATCAGGTTGTTTACACCCAGTTGTTGGATGCGCTTATCGGGCTCTGCTGTCGGATGTCGGGTTGTTTACACCCGGTTGTTGGTTGCGCTTATCGGGTTCTGCTATCGGATATCGGGTTGATTACACCCGGTTTTTCAGAAGCACTTATCAGGCTCTGCTGTCGGATGTCGGGTTGTTTACACCTAGTTGTTGGATGCGCTAATTGGGTTCTGCTATCGGATATCGGGTTGTTTACACCCGGTTTGTCAGAAGCATTTATTGGGCTCAGCTGTCAGATATCGGGTTGTTTACACCCGGTTGTTTGATGCGCTTCTCGGGTTCTGCTATCGGATATCGGGTTGTTTACACCCGGTTTTTCAGAAGCACTTATCAGGCTCTGCTGTCGGATGTCAGGTTGTTTACACCTAGTTGTTGGATGCGCTAATCGGGTTCTGCTATCGGATATCGGGTTGTTTACACCCGGTTTGTCAGAAGCATTTATTGGGCTCAGCAGTCAGATATCGGGTTGTTTACACCCGGTTGTTGGATGCGCTTATCGGGTTCTGCTATCGGATATCGGGTTGTTTACACCCGGTTTGTCAGAAGCACTTATCAGGCTCTGCTGTCAGATATCGGGGTGCTTACACCCGGTTGTCGGAAGCACTTATTGGGCTCTGCTGTCAGATATCAGGTTGTTTACACCCGGTTGTTGGATGCGCTTATCGGGTTCTGGGCTCCCCGGACGTGTTATAACTCTTAATATACGTCTTAATATACGAAATAATAGTTACTCGTACAAAATATCCGTACAAAATAATAAATAACAGTTCAAAAAGATAGATTATGTCAATAAAACAACAGAAAAACAAACAAATTCTATAAAAATTAAAATTGATTGATTTTAAAAACTTTATCAAAAAACCAGCATATAGTATCATTTAAAAATTATTAGCAACATACCATTTAGGTCAGCAATTGTGCCACAGGGCAAATGTGAGTCGGCAAGCAAACTTAAGGCCATGATACACCACAGGAGCGGCGAGCGGCAGCGGCGGGCGGCCGCGGCGAGCGGCCGATGTGAGCGGCGACTTTTAGTATGATACACTATAGGAGCGGCGAGCGGCAGTTGCCTTTTGTGGTGTATCATCACCCATAGAAAATAATGTGTTCTATTTTTATAAAGTGGCCGCTTGCCGCGGCCGCTCGCCGCTGCCGCTCGCCGCTCCTGTGGTGTATCATGGCCTTTACATTGTTCCAAGGAATATTTTCTTGATACTTTCCGCACTATTTCTAAATTTTTCGATCACAAATTTCGTTTTTTTTTTCGTTCCAACTTAATCTTTAAACGTGAGCTACCATATAAGTTATATACCATATATAGTAACTAAGGAAACTAAACATTAATTAATAACAAAGTTCAGATAAGAAAGAATTTAGTTGAACGAATTTTCAAAATACATTATTTAATATAAGATCACACTAGTTAAAATATAAAAATAAAACACTGTGGCTGTACCATTCATAATAACTATTATTAGTCACTATGTTGATGTTTTACTGTAAACAATCAATGCACAGAAAATCATGATGTAGTACATTTAATTATTAATTTATTTAATATTATCAATTAATAAGTAAGATGATGGAAGAGCAAGTAATAGCGGTTTCTTTTCAGGTTTGAGGCGATGATATTCACGTTAACGAAATGGCTACTGGTGGTTCAGGTACTCTACCTTTATGCGGAGAGCTAGAATAGATTCTTAGGAAACCCTGAATCATAATTTTAAAACTGAAATCTTCATTTAAATATAGTGTTTAAAAAAAACTACGTTAAAATTAAAATCAACTTTTATAAAAGGTGAATCTTATTTTAAACTAGAAGATAATAGTTTTCTGTTGGTGGATATTGCCTAAGAAAAATATACTTCTATTAAAGTATATTATATATTATATTAATAATATAATATATAATAAATATAATATAATATAAATCTAAATATACCTTCTCAAATAATAACTATTTATTACTGTGTATAGTATAGGACTTTATCTCACGCCGGTCCCGAGTGTTACTACTCAACGAAACTTTTACGGCCCTCGTTTTGTTATTTCCATCATAACGTTATAAAGTGGGATAGTTCTTTTTACAGAACACAAGCGAACACACAAGAATACACCCGAACACACTCCAAAACTCCAAAAACTGACGAACACAATCGAAAATAGAAAGAGCACAAAAAATAAAACCGGTTACCAACTTTTAGATAAAATTAGCCACGCGTTGCTTTTCTATAAGAAAATTCCCGAAATTATTTAATAAAATTGTCGCGAAATTAAATATCAATTCTTATCAGGTAGACCTATCATTTGTTGTGTACTGCTGTACTGTATAACAAACTACAGTATGTAGGGAAGCCTACCGGGTACCGTACCTTTCACATATATAGTAATAGCGGGTTAGCTAATAGGCCTGTTTGCCTTTTTTACTGAAATAGCTTGGTTTGGGACTGATTGCTGAGGATATGAATTAGGAAGTTACCGTACGTATTGTACGTATGGTACTGTACAACACTTCGGTACAACATAGGTACCGGTACCGGTACATACCTGCCTACTGCTGCATTGGCATATAAAGAGCTGGGTCCCGGTTAGGTACCTACCGTGGCAGGTGCCGATAGTGATCTCTGTCTCGGTGCTAACCACACTTAACTTAGGCCTACTACTATGTTAAATTATTAGTTCTCGGCTTAAGCACCATTTTCGTTAGCAAAGGTTGTATTAAAATTTCAAAAGTTATACACCATAACCCTTAATACAACAACCATTTTAAGGGGGTCGGAGCCCCCCCCCCCCCCCCCCCTCCCCCCCCACCCCCCTAATTTTTTTCAAATTTCAATAAAATGCTACGAAATTTGGTATGATGATAGATCAAAACCTTTTCTTACTGGTGGCCTGGCAGGATTTTTTAATTTATGAGCTATTTCGGTACTAGTGTGTTATAAGTACACCCCCCTCAATTTTTTTTTATTACCTAGTTTTTGCTATTTATTTTTATGAAATGTTCTAGAACATTAGATACATTTGAAAAAAAATAATATAATGTTCTAGAACAAATATTTTTTGTTCTAGAACAAATTTTAAAAAAAGCTTACAAATTTTATTTTTTGTTAGTTATGTCTTATTTGATGTCAAGGAAAGTGAATTTTCTAGAATAATCGAATTTCTATAGCTAAGATTTGACTTTCGCCCAACACCTGCTGAATTTCGTTGGAGAAAGCTTCTTTCGTTCGAGAAAACCCATTTTCTGCTCTGTTGGATGTGATCAGAAATTATTACCCGCTGTCTGCTAAATAATAAATATTATACAGTATAGGCCTACGTATTCTAAGCATATCAGTAATTTCAGTATATACAGTAATGCCTTCAATAAAGTGAATTTTGTTAATTTTAATTAGCTATTAAAAAAATACTAGCTAACCCTCCCCCCCCCCCCCCCCCCCCCCCAAACCCATCTTGCCAGCAACGATTAAAAATTATATGAAACAAATTCTAAATAAAATTAAAAAACAATTTTATATTTTTTGAACTGTTCTAGAACAAAAACTATTTGTTCTAGAACTTTTTTTTTTCTAGTTCTGAATAGTTAACATGTTCTAGAACATTATTAAAAATGAAAATAGTACATTAATTTTTTTAATTTTTTTTAAATTGTTCTAGAACAAAAACTATTTTTTTCTAGAACATATACAGTACAGGCCACCAGAAAAAGCAGATTTCATCCAATGTGATCACATGTCATCACATTTCGATGGCACCATGACGAACAGTCGTATTCATGTTTTGATGATTTTGAGAAAATGGCGTTTGAAAATTTTTAGTTTTTAAATTATGCATAACTTGCAATCAACTTTATAAAACCGCTTCATATTTCATTGTAACAACAATTTTGATGAGGGCTTTCAGAAAAAAATGATTTTTTTTTATTTGAATAGTATGACGTCATGTAATGACGCCATATTTGAAATACGCCGTTTCGTCAAAAAAATATCAAGGGCTTTTGCCAAAATAAGTCAAGTAGTATATTTTTAGTTATAGCATAAGCCCGGTTCACAATGGAGCAATAAGGTCCTCCATTGTAATTCTGAATATAATTAATTATAGTTTTGCTAAAATTAGAAACGATTATTTGTTCTTATGTGTATTACTGGGTCTAAGACCTTTAATCCTTCCTTAAAACTTGTTTCTTCATTGTGAACAACTACTGTACCAATTTATTATTCCCTATTGCTCCATTTCCTTCAAGCTTTTTCCATGAAGGAGCGGAAAATTCAAATTCTATTTTTTATGGGTTTATTTTGGACAGTTTGGGTGAAAGCATTATGGGGAATGAGCTTCCCCCAGACAAAGCTATATCGATCGATGTACCCCCAGACAAAGCTACGATTGTCGATGTTCCCCTAGACAAAGTTATGATGGTCGATGTTCCTGCAGACATAGCTACGATTGTCGATGTTCCCCCAGACAAGGCTACAGTGTTCGATATTCCCGCAGACAAAGCTATGTTGGTCGATGTTCCCCCAGACAAAGCTATGATTGTCGATGTTCCCCTAGACAAAGCTATGATGGTCGATGTTCCTACAGACATAGCTACGATTGTCGATGTTCCCCCAGACAAGGCTACAGTGTTCGATATTCCGTAGACAAAGCTATGTTGGTCGATGTTCCCCCAGACAAAGTTATGATTGTCGATGTTCCCCTAGACATAGCTATGATGGTCGATGTTCCTGCAGACATAGCTACGATTGTCGATGTTCCCCCAGACAAGGCTACAGTGTTCGATGATCCCGCAGACAAAGCTATGTTGGTCGATGTTCCCCCAGACAAATCTACGAGTGTCAATGTTCCTGCAGACATATCTACGATTGTCGATGTTCCCCCATACAAGGCTACAGCGTTCGATGATCCCGCAGACAAAGCTATGTTGGTCGATGTTCCCCCAGACAAAGCTACGAGTGTCGATGTTCCTGCAGACATAGCTACGATTGTTGTCGATGTTCCCCCAGACAAGGCTACAGTGTTCGATATTCCCGCAGACAAAGCTATGTTGGTCGATGTTCCCCCAGACAAAGCTACGATTGTCGATGTTCCCCCAGAAAAAGCTACAGTGTTCGATGTTCCCCCCAGTCAAGCAATATATTTATGTAAAGAACCTCTATATGAAATCAATAGTAACATAGAAAGTGAGTGTGACAACTGTTGTATCAATGTGTCAAATTTTTATGGGTTTTCTTTGGACAGTATGGTTTGTGATATGCCCCTGGACAAAGCTACTATTGTAGATGTTCCTCCAGCCAGTGCTATGATGGTTGATGTTCCCCCTGACGTAGCTGCGATGGTCTAAGTTCCCCCAGAGAATGCTATGGCGAGGAAATCTAGAAATAAAGAACCTCTGTATGGACTCGAAGAGAACATAGAAAGTGACTGCGATGACTCCTATTTAGATGAAGATTACTCACCTTCAGAATATAGTTATTTGTCTGATTCTGAGTTTTTTGAGGATTATGATATTTTTCAAGGTTCACCTCCTCAGAGTAATAATTTTGAAGAAGGAGACGATAACATAGAATGTGTACCGGAAGATTTTATTGTGGATGGGGCACCACCAGAAGATGATTGTGTTGTTAATGTAAGCATAAAGCACTCAAAGTGCAAGAGACTGATAGTAAAGAAGAATCGGAATTCAGGCCAACCGTATTTGAGCGAGAAGTCCCGTAAAGAGTTTAGTTCTCGTCGTGTCCTTGGTACAAGATGTAACTGCGCCCTTCGCAACACCAAGGAAATTAAAGACTGTAGGTTAGTTAATGAGGAAGTTCGCAAGAATCTTATGGAATCGTTTTATTATCTTGGCAGTTTAGAGGAGCAGCGTAAATATATATTGCGCCATGTTAGATCTACATCACTTTGTGAACCAAAGGGGAAAAAGAAACAAACTCTTAATTACACACTATTTAAAGATGGTGAATACGTTTCTGTTTGCAAACAACTAGTGAAAAGTTGAAATATAGAGAGATAAAAGAGGATTTAACAAAAAGAGCAAAAGCTGATGAATGTAACCAAATCGCCGCAGCTTCATTTGACCTTGAGCAGGTCATTTACCTTCCAAAATCCAACAGGGCGGAAATCTTTTATAAGAGACGTTTAGCAAATTATAGTTTTAGAATTTATAATCTGGCTTCAAAAGACGTACATTGCTATTTGTGGCATGAAGCAGTCGCTCAGCGGGGATCGAATGAAATCTCATCATTTCTTAATAAGTGGCTTCATTTCCAAGATGGTAGGGGAGTGACAGTGTTGTATGATGAGAGTATTTAACATTGGAAGTAAGTGTGGCATCATCTCTGCCTTATATTAACAGCAAAGAGAGCGAGAGTGGAGCCTTTGGATTGCCTTTAGTGTTTTGTGTTTCACGTCCAACAATAACTTTAATACTTTACAATATGAGCACAGTGTTGTACCCACCCACTTGCATAAAAATAAATGTATCATAAATTTTCTGTCAAGTTCAACTCTACTGTCATTGTTTTGGGCAAATTAGTTAATATTGCATATTGAAATATAAATAAAACATCAATATAACAATATTGGTAAGGTTTCTTACATCTTAGTTCATATTTTTATAAACATTAATAGGTCGTATTACAAGATAATCATTGACTAACTTTTTGACGAACAGACGTTTTGGAAAATTTTTCTTATACGACCTTTCGTCAAATTAAAATTGTTTAGAAATACCAAATAAGGCCGTTTGCTTTTTACTGTATAGTGTTTAATACTGAAGATATGAATACGACCTTTTGTCAAAACATAGTTCCACCTTTTATGAACTCAAATACCCAATAAAGTCAAAATCGCAAAAATTGCCAATACGACTGTTCGTCATGGTGCCATCGATTTGTTCAAGAAATCTGATTGACAGGTTATGGCGAGTTATGGCGAGGCTAATTTGCTGGGACCGACAAAGGCTTTGTGTGCGGTGCGCCTGTATGTCTGATATCAAGTAGGTGAGAGAGCCTCCAGGACGTAACATTGCGGATATGGGCTGTATTGGTAGAGAGAGAACTACATACAAGACCACATGGAGGTTCATGGAGTGTATGGGTGGATGGGTATGTGGATTAGGGTGGAGTGAAAAAAATTTTTTTCGTTACTTTTAAGGGAAGCACTATTTTTCTGATGCCAAATCGGTCTAAACTAACATTGCAAAAAAAAATTTTTGATTTTGAAAAATTCTAAGCGGGACTCACGACACGTGAAAATTTCAAATTTTTGGGAAGGCAATGCCAGTTTTGAAATTCTTAGATATTTTGTATTTTTGATAAAAGTTAAGGAAGATGCAAATATTTAATGTCAAATAGGTTGGAAATAAACACAAAATGTGAAATTGTGATTTTCATATAAATCTACCCCAGCCTCATGGCCTTTAAAATTTGGCAAAATTTGCCAAATTTAGCCCTAAAAATACAGCAAACCTACTTCGTAGTCTGTATAGTTGAAATCGATTTACTGTGATTTGGAGTTATTCCTGAGTGAAAACCAAGTCCCCTGATTTGATCACATCTATATTTCAATACTAGAAACCCAGCTAGCTGGCTGTGAATTTGCCTTTGGATCCAATTCGCAATAAGTATATTATAAACAACAGTAGGCCTAGGTCTAGGAAGAAGGGTAATTCTAAATTAGGAAAACACTAGTAAAACACTAGAAAAACATATGAAAAACACTGTAAAGCACCCGGAAAACATTAATATTATTGATCAACAGGAAATTTAATACATCGATTACACTGAATTGGTAATCTTAAATGTACTCCTCGCATAGCACACGTTAAGTAATCTCCGTAAAACATAGGGAAAACACTATAAACCCTCTGGACAACAGTGAAATTTTACCTATATTTCGCTCGAAAGCGGGGTAGCTCAATTGGCTGAGCGCCAGGCCTGGAATCGATTGGTTGTAGGTTCAGCCCCACCAGGGTCCACTCAGCCGCCTTTCATCCACTGGGGTCGATAAATTGAGTACCAGTTAAATAACTGGGAGCAAATCTTGGGATAATAGTAGCGCCCACCCATACCCTCGGTAGCATCTATCGAAAGAGGTCCCTTCTTGTCACCTCAACTGTTTGCTTGATATGCTGCTAATAATACTAGGTGAAAGAAGAAATCAATCAGCATGCAGTTCAGCACTATCCTTGTTTTACTGGTCAGCCAGTAGTACCAGTATTGCTGTAGTCTGGTATTACATAGTATATTCCAGTATTGTTAGTGTTAGATCAATTCATCTGCTAAATATTGGCAGTTGAAGTTCAGAAGTTGTGGTATTTATTATAAAGGATACCAGTCATACCAGAAAACCGAACTGACTAGAAAATCATGTGTGATGTGTTCTAGATCTTGCATCTGCGCTTCTAGCCACACTGGTATGCCACTTCACTGCAGTATCTCTGTACGTAGGACCTAACTATGGCCCTCTTGCTGTCTTAATATTAAATACCGCAACATCTGCACTTTAACTGTTCAACATTTAGCCGATGACAAGATCCAACACTAACAATACTTGAATACTGGAATACACTAATACCAGAATACACCATTAATGTGCCTCTATACCGACTGACCAGTAAAACTGTTGAAATGCATGCTGATTGGTTACTGTTCCTTGGTTGCCGGGCAACAATGGTTTCTGTGTAGTATTAGACACTTTCAACTTATTTTTTAGCAGCATATTAGGTAAAATTTCATGCTATTTAATGCCAATCATTTTTTCACTTTTTTCTGGACAGTTTATAGTTGTCCCTATGTTTTACGTAGATTACTTAATGGTGTGCTATGCGAGGAGTACATTTAAGATTACCAATTTAGTGTAATACGTGTATTAAATTTCCTGTTGATCAATATTTTTACTTTTCCGGGTGCATTACAGTGTTTTTTCATCTGTTTTTCTAGTGCTTTACTGTTTTACTAGTGTTTTCCTAATTTAGAATTATCCTTCTTCCTATACCTACTGTTGTTTATAATATACTGTACGTATTGGGAATTTGATCCAAATGTAAATTCACATCCAGCAAGCTGGGTTTCTAGTATTGAAATATAGTTGTAATCAAATCAGGGGACTTGGTTTTCACTCAGGAAGAACTCTAAACCACAGTAAATTGATTTCAACTATAGAGACTACGAAGTAGGTTTGCTGTATTTTGAGGGTGAAATTTGGCAAATTTTGCAAAATTTTAAAGGCCATGAGGCTGGGGTAGATTTATATGAAAATCACAATTTCACATTTTGTGTTTATTTCCAACCTATTTGACATTAAATATTTGCATCTTCCTTAACTTTTATCAAAAATACAAAATATCTGGGATTTTCAAAACTGGCATTGCCTTCTCAAAAGTTTGAAATTTTCAGGTGTCGTGAGGCCCGCTTAGAATTTTTCGAAATCAAAAATTTTTTTTTGCAAAGTTAGTTTCGACCGATTTGGCATCAGAAAAATAGTGCTTCCCTTAAAAATAAAGAAAAATTTTTTTTTCACTCCACCCTAATGTGGATGGAGGAGCCTAGACCATTGAATAATTAATTTAGTGCAGGGAGATGTCGCGCCATTAGTCTGACACCGGGAGGGCACAGAGAAACACCAGAAGATGCCTTAACATCACTAACTATAGGTGTACGCGCTTTTGAAGACCTTTAGCAGTTTAACCTGCCAAAATTTATATGTCTTTTGGTTTACAAATAGACTTTAGAAGTTGACAAATATTTAATACCAATAAACACAACATTAGCAGAAGCCAGCCTAGTGCGCATCCATTCACCCGCTGGATATACCCGGGAGACTGGATTCTGAGGGCTTAGATTATTATTGCAGTGTAAGCCTACTGTATTATTCGATTGATCGTTAATAAATAATTTCTGACTAATATTATTCACTTTCGGGAAATATTAACAGTTCCTTTTGGACGTGGCGCTCTATCTAGGTAAACAGAGATATGACTTATACTAATCACAACGGTAAGTCGGTAAGGCTTATGATTCACGTATGAGGCGCATTCTTTAGGAAATGCTTAGTTATCAGTCACAATCAGGCACACTACCGGTAACACACAATACTGCTAACTAATTTGCCGACCGTCAATGAATTTTATCATATATAAAGAGAGCAGCAACGGACTCATGTAGTGCTTATCAAATAGCATTAAATTCACTACAAACCACAACAATATAAGCCGCAATCGCTATATATAACCCGTCTCTCTAACCTGTAGTGTATCAAGAAAATTGGGAAATTTGGGTTCTTTATAAATGTTCTCCAAATAATAATATTCAACCAAAACACAACAGTAAATAGCATTAAGACGGTAGGTTAAGATGGTAACACTGTTTGACTGGACCGATAACAGTTATACGCTCTATAATCTTAAGCCTACTAATGTTTCTTCTAAAGTCTGAAACGAATTGACTCTAGAGCCGGTGTTCCTGGCCTAGATAGAAGGAACACAACAGTAACAAAAACACTCTCTGACTCTAACACCGTTGCAGGTATCTTTTTACACAGAGAGGAATCGCTCTCATTGGCAGAACACCAGATTCCACAGGTTCCACGAATATCTAAATGCCGAACTATCAGGATTTTTGCAGCCCTTGGCCAACACACAAAATGAGTCACTCCGCTCGGTTGCCCTGGTTGCATACTCTGCTGCTATAGCTCTGGTTGGCCGATAGAACATAGTAAAGAGCCCCTCGTATAACAAATCAGCCAATCAGCCGGTCGCTTTGCATCATTCGAGTTAGAGAGCTTTTTAGAGTATTCCAGCGCCTGGGGGGAAACTGGATTGCAAAGCAAAAGGGCCAGTTATATCCCACAGAAGCTTTTACAATAGGCCTGCCTACTAGACACTATTAACCGCACACTATAAATGTAAACAAAATCCTTATCGCATTTCCAGCTGCAGTGAGTGACGGTTCGCGGCAAACTACAGATTGTTTCCAGATTACTAAGCGTTTCAAAAGTATTCAATTGTATCCTTTGGCGAAAAAATTTTGGTTGTTGCCAATTCAATTATGTTCAATTATGTTCAATTGTCCCGTTCAACAACATTACATTACACTGGTACACATTTGATAAAATGTGTTCACAATTGTACAAATCTGCGTTTTCTGGTGGCCTGTACTGTATATCTATATTTTTTAATAGCTAACTTGTTCTAGAACATGTTCATAAAAATAAATAGCAAAAAACAAGCTAGAAAAAAAATGAGGGGGTGGGGTGTACCTATAACACACTAGTGCCGAATGATATCTAGATACATTTCAAAGACGTAAAATAAAGTCTACGGAGGAGGTGGTTAAACATTGCTAAATAGACATTTTTTAAGGGATTGTTGTATGGAAATAACTGAGAAATTGTAAAATCCGGCCAGGCCACCAGTAAGAAAAGGTGTCGATCTATCATCATACCGAATTTCGTAGCATTTTATTGAAATTTGAAAAAAATTAGGGGGGGGGGGCGGCGGCTCTGACCTCCTAAAAATGGTTGTTGTATTAAGGGTTATTTATGGTGTATATAAAATTTCCAAAAGTTGTATTAAAAGCAAGGCGTACTACTTACAGTACTGTATATACAAGGCCATGCCATCGAGTTAACTGGGGGGGCGGTGACTGGGGGAAAGATTTTTTTTTGCAATAATTTGATATTTTGATATGGGGAGAGTTCTATAAATTTTCATTTGCTGCAATTTGGTCAATGGACGTAATTGAAGTCTCCTCGTTAAGTAAGATACAACATTTTATGGTAGCTAGTGTTTTAGGTAGGTTTAGCTAGTAATTTCGACACTGGTTCCGACATCCTACTTCCCTCTATAAATATTTTGTAGTAGCTAGTTCTTGTTCCTATTTGTATAAAAGATGTTCCAGAAGATGTTTGCTATTCATTTTTAAGAAAATTATGTTCTAGAACAAATATTTTTGTTCTAGAACATTTTTTAGTAAAAAATCTGGATTCTATTTAAAACGAATGGAATCGTTCAAAAACGTGTTTAAAATCATAAAAATGTTCTAGAACAAAAAATATTTGTTCTAGAACATAATTTGTATAAATTATGGCTAAACCTACCTAAAACACTAGCTACCATAAAATTTTGTATCTAACTTAACGAGGATGCTTCAATTACGTCCATTGATAAAATTGCAGCAAATGAAAATTTATAAAACGCTCCCCATATCAAAATATCAAATTGTTGTAAAAAAAATCTTGCCCCCAGTCACAGCCCCCAGTTCTGCCCATGATGGCATGGCCTTGTACTGTATATAGTACGCCTTGATTAAAAGCCATATAAAAATTTCCAAAAGTTATATAAAAATTCATAAAAGTTATATAAAAATTTCGAAATTATTGCTATATAAAACTTTAAGAAGTTTACATGTTATAGGCCTACTATTATTATGTGTTCTAGAGTATTTTCTTGACATTCTATATAACTTTTATTAATTTTTATATAACTTTTATGAATTTTTATATAACTTTTATGAATTTTTATATAACTTTTAGGAATTTTATATATCTTTTGGGAATTTTTATAGGCCTATAGCTTTTAATACAACTTTTGAAAATATTATATATAACTTTTGACAATTTTTATACAACTTTTCCTAACGAAAATGGTGCTGATCTGATAAGAAATGAATATATAATTTCGCGGCTATTTTATTCAATAATGTCGGTAATTTTCTTATAGGAAAGCAACGCGTGGCTAATTTTATCTAAAAGTTGGTACGCGGTGTTATTTTTTTGTGCTCTTTCTATTTTCGTCTGAGTTCGATTTGTGTTCGGCAGTTTTTTCTGTATATTAAGGTGTGTTCTACTGTGTTCGGTTGTGTTCTACTGTGTTCGCTTGTGTTCTGTAAAAATATCTATCCTATAAAGTGCTATATTATGAAGAATGACGTATATAGTTAATATCGATTTATGTGTAAAAATGAATATGTACTGTATACCTTTGAATTTTGATAATAACTTCAGACATTAATGATGAAATTAAAGTATTTCTTAAATCCAATCCAGCATAACAGTAAGAAAAGTTGTTGAAATATCATCATACCAAATTTCACAGCAGTTGATTGAAATTTGAAAAATAATTAGAGGCTGAAAAATTGAGATTGGGCTAAAAAAGGTTTGTTATATTTTTAGTCTGGTTAGTTCCTCACTGTGTACTTCCTCATCTCACCAGATATTCACAGGCGTCGTTAGTGTAGTGGTTATCATTGTTGCCTTCCAAGCAATAGACCCGAGTTCGACTCTCGGACGACGCATTTTTTTGAAATATCAGGTATCGGCATTTCTTATGTCCGAATTTCCGCTGAATTCATCTAAATCTCTTTGAGATTAGAGATTAGCCAGGTTGCCCTCTCATGCGCAGATGCATGTAAATAAATGCATTGAATCATCAATACCTTGCGAAACTGACATTTAAACATAACATGTAAAAGACGTTGGTGCGGCCTTCGATCAACAAGAGGCTCTGTAGGCTCTCTAAAGGAAGAGCCAGGCATACAAGAATGCAAATAAAGATCTTTAGCTGGTAATCTATATTCCTGTCTTTTCTACCATTCTGATTCACATAAATGCAGACATCTAGCTAACTCTATTTTTTTAAACTGTATCGGATATATGGATGGAATGTTTCCTGATTTTAGCATATGGGGAACACGTATTTAGCAATGGTTTCGAAAACTATTCATTAACTGATTGAATGACAGGACAGACAGGGCAGTTACACCTCAGTTTCTCACACAGTGATCCTCAATTTCGCTCGTCAGGCTCACTTGCCTCAGACTTATCAACAGTTTTATCAAGTGTAGCAATTAATAATAAGAGTTTACGCAAAATAAGATTCTAGTTTCAAAAGTAAATTTCAGTTTTATAATACCAGATTCTGTTTTAATATTATCGATTCTTCTTCTCTGCATTCTGGTGTAGATATTACCAGTTATTCGTTGAAATCAATACTGCAAGAGTTTCCAGGTCCACGAGATGACATTCCTGTGAATCATGGTGGTTCAGGTTCTAGAAATGATGCGTTGCCAGGAGAGAATAACTACTATAGTTTATGTCTAGAAGATATTATATACAACAATTGGAAAACTGGTTCAGGAATACGAGACGCGATGTCAATTAACGATAAACAACGATGGCGTTGCAAAAAGTTAGAAATAAGAACCACAACTCTTGAAGGAGAAGTTATAACTACAATTCAGAATGTCGTAGTAAAGGTTTGTGGCAAATTCCTTGAACAATTTGTTACAAAAACAGTAACAAATAACTATTTCTATACTTATGCTCACATCAAAAACAAGTTATTCTGTTTACACATACTCACCTCAGATGGAAAGTACAAGGTCGGAGAGACCCAATTTACGGGAATGGCTTATCAACGCAATGACGAATTGAAATTGAAAGTATTCGTGGAAGATGCCTACCGATGTAAACTATATGTTGTCTTCTATTTTCGGAACAAAGCAGATACCAAACACATGGTTAACGTATTGAAAGAACATGATATAGTTGAGTGGCGTTTCTTTAAGTATTTCTTCAGAGATTTTGACAGTGACGATGTGCTTGGAGTATTCTATAGACGGATATTTAATGACGTCACCGGGACCGGGTACACACTACAGGCGGACGAAAGGGGAGATGAAACTAGATTTTTTGGCCGAAAAAGGGCGTACACTACAGCTGAAGAACCAATACCCAACTTCATCATTTGTGTATTTAAGTGGGTTGAAACATTCTGTTTAAGTAAAGAGAACATATATAGTGTTCGCCATTGGAACCATAAGTTGGGTGATCCTCTCATTCCTACAACAATAAAATATATTCTAGAAATGCCATTTAACAAGGAAGAGCTTCCTTATGGGCCACTTGCGAGGAATTCTGTGGTTCGTTCTGCGATGTGCTATCAGGTAATGATTCTCATGACAGGTATAATGAAGAAAAGTGACAAATCTTGCCTTGAAATGCCAAAATTGGTGAAGTGTATTCGTAATCATATTCAAAAGGTAATGGAAGCTCAGATAATGTATTATGGTGTCAATGCTTCAGAAAATTTACTAAATAATCTAGAATTCCTCATTGCAGGTGTCGAAAGAGGCCCAAACGGAATGGGTCCCTTTAGTGCGGGTTTATTAAATATAATTACTGAGTTGCGTAGTAGTTTATTATCACCAGAATAAAATGTAATATTCCCAAACCTATGCCTCATATAACAAGACATTTATTTTGCTACTTTACTTCACTATCTCCTGAGCTTTTGTGTCTTAATTCACAGAAAATGCACTTTGTTAATTCGGATTCATTAACCTGCCTATTTACGTGTCCATTTACGTATTTTAGAATCGTTCTGGATCACTCGATCTGTTGCTACAAGTGCTTGAAAAAAAAAAATTTTTCTATCATTCACCAATATTGCAGCAGACCGACCAGTAGCTATTTCTAGAGACATAGGTATACGACAAAGAAAGTCCCTCAAGAACGGAAAACAAATAAGTTGGTCCCAACCCCAAAGAAGGACAACCTAACAACCCGTGGATCTTTTCGTGGAATCTAATTAATCTTGATTGCTGCAAAGCTATACAACATAATTATATTAATCGTATCAGGAATCATGTTGAGAGACTATTAATTGGGAACCAAAATAGAATCACCCAGTCTCCCGACCACGTATGTTCAGCATACTGGCAGCATATGTGATTCATGATGCAATTATTGCAGCTATCAGATAACTGTACGATGGTTCCACCGCATTTGCGTCTCGTGCTGATGGTGACACAGATCCATTCAAGTGTTATGCGGAGTCCTTCAAAGTGACACTTGCACCATTCTTATTCGTAATTGATGTTGATTATGTTCTACGCATCTTAATAAAGATTGGGTGATGATGGTAACACCACCTACTGGCACAAGAAGTATAGGCAATCCAGCAAAGTACCTTACTGATCTAGACTTACCTGATGACTTAGGGGTGCTGTCAGAATTACTAGAGGGAGCCCATAGGCTCCTCTGCTCATTGGTGCAGCTTACTTCTAGTGTTGGTCTTTTTGTAAATTCAAAGAACACCAAAATCATGACAGTCAACCTAGACAGCCCTCAAGAAATGTCTGATCGTAACGGCATAAGACGGCATAATGACTTCTGCTACTTAGGATCATGGATCAGAAAGTCACGTGTAGACCTTCGGGTGCGTAAGGGAAAGGCATGGGCTGCGTTAAATAGTCTGACCAGGATTTGGAAGTCCCAATAAAACGGAACCTTAAGGTTCGATTATTTATAGCAGCAGTAGTACCGGTACTCTAATTATAGGAGTCCATGGTGGGCTCTAACTGCACAAGATACCAAATCTCTCGATGGCACTTTCACAAGAATGCTGCGCCGGGTTCATTGTGTCAAGTACAATGAACACATCTCCAATCAGACTATATACAACATTGGAGATGTTCCATTAATCTCCCGTAGCTTGACACTTGAACGGAACCGCCTCCGCTTTGCAGGACAATGCTTTCGCCGTGAGGACCAGCCAGTGCATAACCTTGTGCTTTGGCGCCCTCATGGAGCGAATAAGCATGGTGGACAGCCCATGAATTTCTTGAGACGCATCCTTAAGGACACTGGCCTTCTCAACTTAAGTTGAGAATTATCCGAGATATGATCGATAAAATAGCATGATTTACGATAGCATTATTTATGTTTTCTTATTAATAGTTATTATTTCAATTACTGAAGTGTGGTTCCAATTAATATGACGCTGCTATGACGGCAATGTGGCACTGATAGATAATTTACAGCCAGGTAAATCTGAACCAAGCAATAAACTAACACACCCACTATCAGTAAACTAACCAACCCACTGAACAATAAACTAACCAACCCACTAACAGTAAACTAACCAACCCACTAAACAATAACCTATCCATCCCACTAAACAGTAAACTAACCAACCCACTAACAGTAAACCATCCAACTCACTAAACAGTACACTAACCAGACCACTAAGCAGTATACCAACCAACCCACTAAGCAGTAAAAATACGCGAAGATATAGAATACTGAATATAAATAAGTACACATACCGACCAAATCAGTAAAATTACCAACCCAGTAAGCAGTATACCATGTTATAAATAAGTTAGCTTATATTTATGGTGGCGTTTGGAGCCATGTTATAATAATATACCTAGGCCCTATTGGTTATTAATAGCTATACCCTGCCTTCCGGTAGGTAATGCAGTAGGCCTATCTGGCTGCTAGGCAAATTTCCACCTATTGTTTACGTGGTAACCAATGACGGCGTTAAGTAATATCCACTAAGGGGACATTACTTAACGGATAACACCAAATACAATACTAAATGTACAGGCCAATACAATACTGTATTGTCCTCAAAATAATAACTCGCTGTTAATACTAACGGCGTTGAGTAATGTTGCAATTTTGGAATAAAATCTACTTACACTATTAATCTATTTACACTACTCTATTTACATCTTATAATTAAATCTTAAATTTATAATTTACACTGTACTCTAATAATA